>JANEYF010002061.1:0-27975 GCA_029963845.1 Rhamnusium bicolor | reverse complement strand
AAAACAAGAATTTGGGTACATGACGAATTAAAGAAGAGGCGATTATAAAATAAAAATTCTGCGTTGTAATACGCTTTAATTACGTGTTGGATGGCGTCTTGAGGAATGTTGTTTTAGTATGCTGTAAACGCATCCCTAAGTTGCCGCAGTGTTAACAACTGCCGGGGGTAGTTGCCTTATCCGCCTTTCGAGCATATTTCTATTCATGTTCTATGGGATTTAAGGATAAACTACATACTTGCTGGCCAGTCTAGACTGCAACACCGACATCATGGAGGTAACTGCTAAGGGATCTGGCTACGTGCTGACAGAGTATTATGTGCATTAAAAGAAATTGCACTCCAATAAACCCCACCGAGCACCACCTGCTCTTCAAAAATATTATTGTATATACCTTTTAACCGTTAAGACACCTTCATCTTCTTTTACAAGTTTACTGTACGACCAGCTTCAGAATATCCAAGCGCTCACCATTATTGATCACCACAAGGCTCCAACCCTCTCACTAAAGTTACATAGATGAATTCCCTGACAGCTTCAAAGTTGTGCCTGCAGTTATCAAGTTTTTTGTCCTGCATTACCAGCTCTTGTGTGCAGAGTTGTTGGCATTTATTTCGTCTTTTTCTCGTTCTAGGTGTAGTCCCATGGTCTCAGCTGCCTTTGGTAAATTGAAGAAGGTTTCTTCAGACTTTCTTCCAGTTTTTGTTATTATGTCGAGCATCGTCTTAGTGAAGATTGTTCCCATAGTTTTAAAGGTTGGCATCTCTAATGATTTTTTCTACGGCCATGGTAAATAACTGACACGCCAACACATTTCCCTGTCATAGCAGTCCTTTATGTATTTCGAAAACTTCCGATATGTCGCTCTACAGATTGATTATTGCGCATGTGCTGTTAACCATGGTCATTTTACTGTGGTATATTAGCTTCTTTGGTACTCGCGCTCGTTCATGGCTCGTAGAGTTCCGGCCTAAGGATGTTATCGCACGCGAGCTTTAAAATCAATGAAGACATGGTTCATATCGATGTTGAATTACCTAGTTTCTCAAGTTTGACGCAGGGCGGAGCCTCGTGGGTTTGTAGTTGAGCGGCCTGGTCTAAATCCTGGTTGATATTCTCGAAGGTGGGCTTCAGAGAATGGAGGCGATCTTTCATTTGGGATATTAGACAGGATATTGTATAGGCGTATTGGGAATAGTTATTCCCCGATGGTTTGGCTTAGTCTGACTCCTTTTTTATAAATTGTGGGCATAAAACCACATGTATTATATACCATTTACAACACCCAGCGTTTAGCAATCGCCACTGACATCTTTTATTTGCTCAATTAATTGTTGTCAGTCCGTTTTAAAATTGTATCATTCGTACTTTCCCTCGCTGTATCAAGTTTACAAACGTACATTTAATTTAGTTGATGAAATATATAGACAAAAGACAGAAATCAATTGAGCGGTCTTACGTTAAATCGGCAATTCAAGTATGTAAAAAAAAAGGAAAATATTTATATAATTATCACTTGAGGAAAAATGTCACTGTCTTTTCCCAAAGAAGATGCAGGGTTATGTCACCAATAGCTATGGTATCGTGGAAGAATGAATGAAGAAAAGTATGATTATTGATGGGAAAAACATTAACTTCGACAATACCGGTACTTATTTGAAACCTGAGGACTATAATGCAAAAGATACATTTATAAAGTTATAATGACAGCATTTTAGTTTAGTTTCCCACAGATTAGTGCAAAATAGGTTCAGCTTATTATGTCGTTATTTCGGAATTAATGTAATAATATATATGTTTCTAGAAGAACCCACAAAAAAAAACAGTAAAACAATACCAAACAATCTACAAGAATCGTTACTTGTCAGTCTGCTTTCTATATATGTGATCATTTCAATATAATATTGATTATAATGATGGTTTAAACAGATCGATCTATGGCCCTACGTTTTTTTCGCATGGGCAACTTAATGTATCGTTTTTTTTAAACACGTTATTTTAATGATTTTTTTAATTTGAAATTCAATACATTTTCTCTGTAAATTAGCGCTTATTTTTGATTATCTTGAACAAATCCTTAAGCTTGAGCCTCAAAAATTACCAGTAAATAATTTTAAACAGTATTTTTTTACAAATATGCAAAGTTTATTTTAATAATGTGGTTACAAATGATAGTGTGTCAATGAATTAATGCAGCTATTGCTTAATCATTAATATGTAACACTATCACTACACATAACTTGATGCACGTTTGTACAGGTTATAATAGGTTAATTATGAAAGAAAAGGTTCTCCCGAACTGATATATGAATAATGAACTTTCTATTTCCTTATTAGTTAGTTATTATTACTTAGTAATATTTTTCAGGGTTGTTAGTGACAATGTGTTTGTTTTTATAATTCTAGTGCCATAATTACCGGAATAATTATTTTTTTATAGAGATATTTTTCAATTTCAATGAAGGAAAGGCGTTTTAAATTGTATCTATATGACTCAAAAAATGATCTGAGTTATATAAATTCCATTCTTAAAATTTAGCAGTGATGATTATGAAGGACAAAGTCTTTGAACCTTTTCCTGAATATTAATTATTTAACAAACTCAAAATTACTAAAATCCTATAAAACTCCTGTTGATTTCAGTGGTTACCGCAACAGAGTAATAAAGTCGTCCTAGCTTAAACGACTTGAGCTCTTCTTTCTTTTTGACTTCTTCTTTTCTTTTCTTCTTGACTACCATTCCAGAAGATAAAGTTGCAAATATATTTGAATGGTTTAGGGCCGATCTTCCCATTTTCTATCATATTTATTTGGTAGTTTCCTAACTGATACAATTGTAACTCAATATTTTTTCCATGGAATTTATTTTCAAATACATTTAATGGGCAGGTGGAAAAAATGGCCTTTAATCAATTAATCATCCAAAAGTTAAAGTTTGATGAAGGAAAATAGTAATTCTAGTATACTGTTCCTTAGCGCTACTTTATGTAATTTAGAAACCAAAATACAGTAAGGGAGAATTAACCCGTAGGAAAGGTGTAATTTTACGTATATTCTGGCGCAAACAAAAAACGGTTTTGAGTTACCAGTTACCATAAAGAAACGTGAAGTTAGAAATGCTCTAGTTCATTTATTACTACTTATTTTATTCAAATACATCGGTCTGCAAACATTATACTAACAATAAAAGAATAATGGAATAAAATAAAAGGTTGCTATATACTCCGTAGATTTTGTCCTTACTTTCGGTTTGATACTTCGACAATACTATCCGCAAATAAAGTGGTCAAAAATAGAAACGGGACACCTTGAAATTCGTTGGTTGAACAGTTATAGCTTTCGGCTGTATCAATCAATTAAAATTTCTTTGCGCGCATATTTTGAGAACTCCTTACATTAGCGTTCGATATAAGGACATTTTTCCTAATTGCTTTTCAGAAAAAAATTACAGGATTATATGCGATTGCGTTGAATTTCAGGATTCTTTCAGCATTTTCCACAAGATGAAAGTAATAATGCCACAAATGAATAATAATGATTGGTGACAGATGGAAGACTAGAGAGTGGAGTTTCTCCATTAGAGAAATTGCCAATTTTTTGGAGAAGTCTAACAGCTCCATCCAAGAGCAATAAGTTGTCTTGAAAACGTTGGATAATTAATATCGTGGTAAACGAGTGAGGAAAACTACTGCTAGACAGGACAACTTTCGATGACAGCAAGGAAGAAGTCAGCTGACTGATTTTTTGAGGGTTGTTACTATCGTATACGTTACTGAACAAAACGGTGAGGAACAGACTACACGAGAATAATTTACCTGCCAGAAGACGGACAGCCTGTTGTTTATTGAAGGAGTAATATAGAGTTGAAAAAAAGAGAATCTGCAGAACTTCTTTCGAAATGGGGACTAGCACAGTGGAACAGATGCTTGTTTACCGATAAAAGTTGGAAGAATTTTGGTGTGTGGGGAGGTATGAATGAAAGATTTTGGAAGAAAATATCTGTACTTGAGAGTCATAACGGGTTGAGACATCCGTTTTTAGCAAAATGCATTTTGCTAGAAGATTTCGTTTAGGCAAACCATATTTTCACAAAATCAAACATTCAGCTATCACTGCTCTCCTCATACCTTATTGGATTCTAATGGACGTAACAAGTGACCTTACCAATAATCTCATTTTGAGAAATATAGACTTACCCGTTATGCTCTCAAATACAGATATGGAAGCAGAAGGTAGCGTTTGAAGGTGGAAATGTGACCGTGTGGAGTGGATTCATGTTCAAAGGAAAAACTGAGTTGGTGATAGTATTAACAGGTGAATGCTGAATATTGTGGTTCCTTTTGCTCAAAATTTCAGTGAAGACTGTTATAAGTCGATGACAAAATTAAAAAGCATGATATTTTGGCGAAAAATAAGTCGAAAACTTCATAGACACATAAACGGCTTTCTTTATAAGAAAATTATGTCGAAAATTAAAAAGAAACAATCGAATTTTCTAAAAAATCTCGAAAATGCTTAGGTATAATATTGAATATTGGCACATGTTAGCATTGTATACGGCACTGTTTTAATTCAGTTTGAAAACCCTGAGACATTACTCATTAAAACTACTACATAAAATTTAGCTCTTACGTTTTTACCGTAAGAAGTACCGTTTGGGTGAAAATTTAATGACATTTTTACTGATTAATTTCTGACCTCACCCAGATTTCAAAGAAATAAAACATGTAGCCAAAGAAACTTTCATAGTATGCTATGAATTAAACAAAACTTACAAGCTGTCACTGTCAATTACCAGTTATTAAATGAAATTTAAAAATAAACTTTTATATGGATGACCTTAAACTTTGTGCCTCCAGAGAGCGCGAACTACAAAACGTTCTTAGGGTGATTGAAGAATACACGCGGGCATGGAGTTAGGGTTGGACAAATGTGCAGTCGTCCACCTCAAGAGAGGACGATGCGGGAATTCTCTGAAGATGCGCAGCTCGCAGACGGGAAGCATCCTAACACATCCGGATGCCGGAGAGACCTTATACAAATCTGGGTGTGCAATAAAAGCACATCCAGGATGTCTACAAATAAAGGATTCTCTCCGCGGCAAGTACAGACGCCGTCTCCGAAAGATTTGGTTTTCCGAACTTTGGGAAGAACAAGGTGTCTGCACTAACATGTTTAGCCATTTCGGTTATGCTCTACGCATTTGGAGTAGTAAAATGGACAGTAGACGAGCTGCGCCTATTAGACAGAGTTACCCCCAAGATGAATATTCACAGAAGTATTCATCCTAGGTCTCCGTCTGCTTAGGGCACTACGATTCTGGAATCTACAGTCACTAACCCTACGAGATGTGGGGAGTGGCTGTGGTTAATGTGCTGGCGCGACTTCCGTGAGGCGTTGGAGACGGCCATGGGAGGACTGTCCAGCGTCGGGAAACCGAAAATAATAATAATGCAGAACATGTCGGACCGGCAACCTCCTCGCGATGCACCCTGGACAGGCAGAGACAAATTTGTCGTAGAGACAAAAAAAACATCTTAAGAACCCATAACTCTAAACAACAGAAGACAGACCCCTCACAATCGACCTCAGTCGGATGGAGGTCAGCGACAGATGAGAGGGGCCTCACCGGACGGTCCGAACGATGACGTCACTGCAATTGTACATGGACGCTGTAAGTGGACGAGGAAATTAAGGAACGACTTGCTGACCTGCTACGAAAGCAGTGAACCTAAGCGCAGGGGATATATGGCGCGGTTACATGATACCTAGTGTATCATGCACCAGAATACCGCCCCGTCTCTCAAGAACATTTGAGAGATCAAATATCCTTCTTGCGCAGAACAGGTTACGTAAGGGAACCCTATCAGCGAGAAGAACTACCAGCCACAATCCCACAGCGGCAATTAGCAGCTGATGGGGAACATCCCGTAGAGTTCACCGATGTAGACTTAAGGACGAGGGTTAGCCTTAACACCAGAGCCACAAGACCAAGGCTAGAATTGACGCGGTCATCGAGGAACTTTCAGACATCTGGCAAATCAACTGTGCTGTGTACAACGCCGCGAGGCAACTCGTCCCCCATGAGAGGTCAACTAACACTTTAAACGGGGACGAGAAAGCTAAGCGGCGTGTACAAAAATCGAAGGCAAAATACAGTCGGCCAGACAACACGCTCCTCGGATCCAGAGTGTGGTGGAATACACAAAAAATGGTCTTTACTCCCAAGATCCGACGCATAGCAGCCGGACTAAGACGACAACACCACACTCAAAATCTGGCAGTGATGCTTACCATCAAACAGCACTGTCTAGATAGGCTCCGAACACACATGACTATAAAGAAAAATTTGAAGAGGCGGGGGGGAGGGTATGGAGCAAAATATGTCGTTCTGTACGAATCCTTCCGCCTCTTTCAAGAGTCACAGCGTATTGTTGATAATCCGCTGACTGTAGAAGATGTCGAAACCTTCTGGAAGGGAATCTAGGAAACAACGCGTCCATTCAATAGCGACACTCCAACAATTGCACACTCTATGCCAGAAGCACATGGAAGTGCCGGAAGAAGTGTGTCAGGCAATCAGTCCGGAGGAAGTACAACAAGCACTTGTTGTTACCAAGAACTTCGCTGCTCCGGGCCTGACGGCATTAATAACTTGTGGTGGAAGAAATTTCCTTCCACCCACAGCCGTCTGGCGCGAGTTTTCGACTCATGGTTGAACGAGGACTAGCAGATTCCGGACTGGTTCATCGAGGGACGTACTGTGCTTATCCCCAAAAAGGGGGACCTTTCCGATCCGCAGAATTATAGGCCGATCACTTGCCTCAACTCCTGTTACAAGATATTTACTCGTATCTTGTATGCCAGGACACTGAGTTATGTTGATCTCGTTTTCCAGCAGATACACGGAACAGCGTGGTGCTAAGAAGGGCATGACAGGTTGCAAAGACAGCCTGCTGATAGACCGCTGTATTACACAGGATTCTGTGCAGTACAAGCGAAACCTATAGCCTGGATTGATTACCGCAAGGAATTTGACACATCACATGAGCTACTGTTACACTTGTTTAAATGTTTTGCAGTACCAGCACCATTAGTGAGATGTATAGAACAGCTGCTGCCACTCTGGAAGACTCGGTTCGCCATAACACCAGGTGCACAGTGAGTCACGACAGAGCAGGTGGTATTTAGGAGAAGAGTTTTCCAGGGTGACTCCCTGAGTCCTCTCCTCTTTTGCATCTTACTGCTGCCGTTGTCTGGTTGGCTTCGCCAAACCCGCGAATGTTGATGTGGAAAACCCAACGACCGTTGGCATAAGGTCACCCATCTATTTTATATGGACAACCGCAAACTACAAAACGCTCTTAGGATGGTCGAAGAATACACGCAGGCAATTGGAATGGAGTTCGGGTTGGATAAATGCATAGTCGTCCACCTCAACAGGGGATGATGCGGGGAATTCTCTGATGATACGCAGCTCACAGGGGGAAGCACCCTAAGACATCTGGATGCCGGAGAGACCTATACATACCTGAGTGTGCAACAAAAGCACATCCAGGATGTAACAGAAATAAACGATTCTCTCCGCGGCAAGTACGGAACAAGATATCTGCAACTAATATGCTTGCCGTTCCGGTTCTGCTCAACTCCTTAGTAAAGTTGACGATAGATGAGCTGCGCCAATTAGACAGGGATACCCGCAAGATGATGAATATTCACAGAAGTATTCATCGTAGATGGTCCGTTTCTCGTATGTACGTCCCACGTCAACGGGGGGCGAGGACTCTTGAGCCTGGAGTGTACGCATGGCAGAGTAGTACTGAGTATGGCATGTAATATCCTCAGGAGCTCAGATCCCTCTTGCGGTTTGTAAAACATCACGAAACTGTAGGAGTGGGAGCAGGATTATTCAAGGCAGCAAAAAGCAGCAAATGAACTCGGTCTCGCATTCGGCACCAGGCGAGATGGCCGGCGAGGTGCTGATGTAGAATCAGTTACTGAATTTCAGCCAAATCGCCTGAAAACCCGAATTAGAGCTACCGAACAGAAAAATCTGTTTCGGCAGCATGTCGATAAACCCCAGTATGGTATATTTTATAAGAACATAGAAACACTGGGTTTATCGACCGAGCTGACATTCGCTTTTCTAAGGTCAGCCGGGCTTAAGTCGGAGACCGAGGGATTCATTATGGCCTGCCAAGATGGTGTTATCAACCTCTTGGTCTACCGGAGCCGCGTATGGAGTGTAGAGATTCCTGACATCAACTGCAGGGACTGCCGTCAGGCGCCGGAATCGCTCATGCACATACTATCTGCATTTTGGCCTACATCCACCGACATAACGCGGAGTTACGTAGTGTTATACTACCATCTAAGGCACTCGTATAGGGTAGACCAGACACCAGTGCTGCCTTACGTCCCCCGAGATATTGAGTCCGTTGTCGAGAACGAGAAATGCCGGATTTACTGGAACTACTCGTTCCCGACTGTCAGGCTAATCCAAGCCAACAAGCCTGACATAGTCCTCCTCGACCATCAACTCAAGGTGATGTATGTCATCGAGTTCTCGGCACCTGCGGAGAAACGCATCACCTTGAAGGAGCAGGAGAAATATACCAAATACCACGATCTCCGGTACGAGCTCCAGGTGTTGTACCTAGGTTACTCGATCAAAATGGTCGTCTTAATAATCGATGTACTCGGAGGGATAAAGCCTACGCTGCTCTCGGAAATGAAGACCATACCGGCTTGCCAAAAATTAGTTAGTGGCTGGCAAGCCAAATACAGAGGGCGGTCATTCAGGGTTCTCTCCGTCTGCTTAGGGCACACGATTCTGGTATCTACAGTCACTAACCCTGCGGGATGTGGGGAGTGGCTGTAGTTGATGCGCCGGCGCGTGAGGCGTCGGAGGCCACGGGAGGACTGACCGGCATCGGGAAAAAAATAATAATAATGATAATAATAATGATACACCGTTGTTTTAATGGAAATGTTATCTTCTGAATCGAAATATTCCAACATTTTTGGATTCCTTAGATATTATAAGAGAAAAAACTATTTTAATTTTTTTCGTAGGTGCATGGATTTCAAGTACAACTGAAGTTATATCGGAAACATCAATGTACAATACAATTATTTAATCTCCAACAAAATTTCGTTAATATTTCACTCGAAAACCGTGCAGGATTCCAAAAATGGTGAAATATTTCAATTCAGAAGATAATCTGAAAAAACTACTTTTTAAGAAACCAACACATTGTATCTAGAAAATGATGATGTTTGAAGCATATGTTCATTGAGACTATTTTGTTTAAAATCTCCTTTTCTATATGCTGGTGAAGTCCTGCGCATTAAAACGGAAACAATCTGTATATGCTTTCGAACAAAGTTATGTACATATGTACTATGCATTATATTGAAATATAACATGATTCATATCATACAATGCTGTCGAAAAGTTGTCTAAATACAGGAAATACACCTTGAAACTGCTTTCATTGTCAACTAGATTAATTTTTACTTTACATATAAATATGTCAAGTTTTACTCTCATTATTATGACGAAGAAATACTTATTAATTGGATTGCATATTCTTACGAAATTGGTATTTTACACAACATGGTCCAAAATTACTGACTCGAAAAATCACTTAAAAAACTTGTAACCAATGTAAATTTTCAATTGTTGTAAGTATTCCCAAAATATAATGTCTTGGCAAGTTAAGAAATGAAACGTTTACGATGCTAAGTTAGCACGTGCACAAATTAAAAATCAAGAATAACTTTATCGTTTTTCGGTATTCGCTAGTAAACCATTAATTTTAAACTTAGTGAATGCTCAACACCTGATCTTTAGGTAACGTGTCCAATGGCTATTCAACAGGGAGACTGTCGCGACGGCATCCGTTTTATAATACCTAGCAAACCAGATTTGTTATGGGGCGGCACAGTCAATCATTTTGGATCACCTTGTACCAATTACAGGTGCGGAAGAAAAGAGTAATTAACAAAAACACAATTTAACGGAAATTTAGAGCTTACAGGTAAAAAAGATGAGCTGCTATGTTGACATATTTGTGGTGGTATCCGTGATTCAGCTTCTATAGAACAATCTTGAAAACACAGAACATACTAAAATCACAACAGATGCCAGTAAATTACTTCGTTTAAAGTTTACGAAAAACCGAAAATTGTATTTACAAGATCAATTTATTGCGAACATAGAATATATTTATTTATTTGCGCAAACTGGCTTGTGCGTATCAGTTTATTGGTCTATTAATATTGGAATCAAAATAGTCGAACAGAAAAAAAATATATAAAGTTTTGCTGTTTGGGGGTTATATGCGTCAAGTGAATAGTTTGCGAAATCAAATAAGTTCCAAAGTAGAAAGTGGCCGCTTCACCCCAAAAAAGCACCCCAAACAGACCCTATCGTAGTTTTCGGCGTTTTTGTCAGAAACTGTTCATCCGACAAGAAATTTTATACCTACAAAAATATTCCCAATAAAATTTGCTACAATAAAGGTTCTATTACTAAAGTCGATAAATACAATGGACTTCGAGCAATTGGCAATTGAAATGAGGGGTATCTTTGAGCTTAGACTAAAAAAGTGACTGTGTGGTCATAATACAACGGTATTGAATATTATCTGACAATTTTTCTGAATGTTCATTTTTAAACGAGATAAGTATCATACAAGAAGTTTCAAAAATTCCACACCCCAAAAATACTCCAAGTGACTTATTTTACCTTATTACATATTTTTAAATACCTACATATAATAAAATCTTGCACATTTTTAATCTGGTATTTGGAAAAGAAATTTTCGGTTGAATAAAGATGTGTTCAAAAATCAGACTAATCACGTCGGTAATTTACCTCGGTAGACCTTTCCACATTCATTCATTCATTAATAGGAGCGGGGGGAATCCTTGTGCATTGTCGTGGCGACGGAGGCGATACTGGGTTATGATTTCTAGTAAAATTGTACTAGATTCAGTATAGCTTAATAATTTTTAGTACATCGGCACCTCTTTCAAAAATCCAGTACATTATCATAATTTGTTCCTCTATGCAGTATTTCAATAAACAAATGATCAACTAATGCTTGTCCTAAAAACATGATTCACTTGTCATTGCCTTGTCACTTTTTCGTGCTCGAAATTTAAGCAAACAGTTTAGTTTAACCAATCACGGAAGAACAGAAAATTTGTATTCAACCAATCAGCAATCAGCCTATTTTTTTACTAAAATAATTTCGTAATCAAAACGAGTATTTCTGCGCTACGAACGCCTTGACACATATTTTAATAGCAGTCACTAACATTTCTTTCTGCTGTATCTTTTTTTTGGATATTCTACGGGCCTTTGTCCCATCTGTACTATAATTTTATTCTGTTTGTCACTAGAATAATTAACTTTAACTATCAAAAATGTTTTACAAGAAAACAATACGTTTTCTTCCAAATTAGTTTCGCAAGAGTGAGCCTCGGTTAACATTGTATTTTTTATTTCATTATAGAACGCTTCTAAAAAGCATTGTAGTAGAATTTTCTGATTTCTAGTACAATTTTGTATCAGAAGTTGGTACGATTTAAAGATTTCCGATAACAACCTTGGTCAGTATAGTTTCGTCACTTCAAACGCATAGTTTTGACGAGAAATTAAAAAG
This sequence comes from Rhamnusium bicolor, assembly GCA_029963845.1. Classification (NCBI taxonomy): domain Eukaryota; kingdom Metazoa; phylum Arthropoda; class Insecta; order Coleoptera; family Cerambycidae; genus Rhamnusium; species Rhamnusium bicolor. The sequence goes on along the minus strand of JANEYF010002061.1, from coordinate 16,300 downwards.
GATTAGGCCTCTTTGGGTAACCACTTAAAAAAACGCACTAGCAGCTTTTTTATCTCAAGGGTGGTGTAGAAATGAGCTCCAACTTAAAAAGGCACCATAATACAAAAAATGGTTAAAACAATGCTAAAAAAGTCCCAGATGCATATGTTTTATCAAATATTTCGCTTTATTATTTATGTCTACGATCGTAAATTCACGTTTCTTCAAGATAATACGAAACCCGTGTCGAGTTTCATGTAACCCCGTTCTTCAATAGCTCACTGCTCGAAATCCATTGGATTTATTGAATCTAGTGATAGAACCTTTTTTATAAGTAATATTTTCTGTAAGTGTAACATTTTCTGTAAGTATAAAATTTTTTGTGTGGCTAACAGTTTATGCAGAAAAATGCAACAGGGTACGTTTGGGGTGGTTTTGGGAGGTGAAGCGGCCACTTTCTACTTTGGAACTTTTGAGTTTGAAAACTATCCACTTGACGCGTATAATCCCTAAGGGGCAAAACTTTTTTTTCTCTATTTATGCTAATATTAATGAACTATATTATAGGCTTATATTTAACACCTTACCAAATTTAATGAAAATATGCAAAAAAAAAAATACTTTTATTTCCCAAAAATACTAAATGTTCACCAAATTTTAAAATTTCGCTCACTGAACAAATTCGCAAAATTCAGACAAATAAATGACTTAAGGAAGTTATAAATATTTACGAATACGTTAATGATCAAATGACAGAAAATATGGATAATAGTGTCAACTTTGCGCAATAGACATTTTTGCCACATTGAATTTTGTTGGTATTCAAGGTAAATCCTCGAGTTAATGATTTGTTTGATTTTCGCCAACAATACTTCCACCTGTACCTGTTGATGTTTAGTCAGTCATGAACGTGTTGCCAACCCCATACAATAGAATTATTTTTATCTATACTCCACTCATTTCATATAAGCACATTGAATCGATTTAACTTGGACATATTGACTTCAGTCTCACAATCAGTAAGTCCGATTGCAACATTATATTTTGTTATTTGAACGAGAGAGAGCAAATATAGTTTGCTCTCGTACCACTAAAGAGCTGTTCCAAAAATTAGTCATTTGTATTACTTGGTTACGTTCCGTTTAGGTAATAACCCAGTTGTCAACACGAAACGGGGAAGGTTCCGGAATAGTAATTGCTACGTAATAACTATTCCCCAGTGAATGCTTGGTAGACGGATAGTTTCCATTAAGTAACGGTCGTTAGTTGCGGAAAGCTTTAAAGTTCCACTAATAGTAGCTATTACGTAGAGACTACTAAATGTGCTGCTTGGGTGTACATGTGAAAAAGTTTAATTTCAAAAAAACAAAAAAAATTATATAGATATTATTCAATAAAATCAATCGTTTATAGTCTTTTCTGATGAGCTATATATTTATTACGTATATAATTTAAAGGATATAATTAGACGATGGATTTTTAGTTGTAAAAAAAGATTTTTTTGCACACGGCATGACATGTTATTGCTACGAATCATTATAAAATTTTGGATGGTGTGGTGTTCCTCAAATATTAGGGGAAAAAATATATGTATATATTCATCCCATTATAAAGAAATATACCAAGTAAAAACAAAATTTGTCTAAGATAAAAAAAGATACAAACAAAAAAAAATAATGAATGTAGTCGTCTTCCTCATTTATTGCTGTGCAGTGTGCATCCTCTTTGTACATTGTTATGTTATAATTAGAGTTCGGATATCGGCGAGTAATGACGTCAAAAACAGTGTCAGCGGAAGGGAATATGTTATTAATTTATACACCAATTGAAACAAAATACTCTTTAAACCATTACTGCAAACTAATATCTTTCAGTAGCTTACCGTGTAGTGCAGTTTCTAAAAATGATAGTGGATGTAGTAAAGTGAAAGTATATTGGCACTAGTAGTTTACACCAATTTTTTTTTTTTTCGCTGCAGTTATTGTATTATTCCTTACAAGAGAAGCATATTATTAAAAGTTATTCTATGTTCTGCTGAAATAATCCGCGGCTTGTCTGCAAAAATCCATTTATATGTTTGAAAACGAACATCCTATCACGACATATGTTATTGGCGCATATTTAAAATAGGGAAACACTCGTAAAGAAGCCATATTTATTTGAGGCCCTAAACAATCCTCTTCTTGCCCTGTCTACTATTCGATGAACTGTGACAAAACCCGGATTGTTGTATAAAATACTTTGCAATTATTTGTTTATGTGTTCAATAATGTTTCCCGACAATTCATACATATATTGTCGAAGATTAAACACTACAGTCATTGTTCGATAGGGAGTGGGATTCGTGAAGTGCTTGAGTATAAATTCTAAATTTTTTTGGACACTATTATCGACAATAGTTTTTTTGACCAACGGCTCCTTTAGCATCCAATACTAGTACGACTTATTTTATATCGATGTTTCAGTAAATATGATGCTGCGTTCAGCCAAGTGCCCTATCTTATCAGTATAGACTGTAGGGATAGTGGCGTATTGGGTAGAAATTCGTGAAAAAATCACATAATATGTACGCGTAGCACCTGCGGGGAAGTACTGCATTATTACTATTTAAACAACAGAAGCCTATACGTGCAGTAAGAGGGTTTTAAGTTTGTTGGAATGTCAGCAACTTGAAGAGTTCCGCAAGGATCCGTTCTAGGGCCTCTTTTGTTCATTATTTTCATAAATGACATTGTCTGTGAACTTTGTTGTAATGATCTATTATATGCAGATGATCTAAAAGTATATTAGTCAATTTCCAACTTTGAAGACCGTATTGGTTTGCAGGAAGATTTAAATAAATTGAATTTTTTGGTGCGAAAGAAATTTATTACCTCACAATATTAGTAAGCGCAATTGCATGAGTTTTATGAGAAAACTGCAGCCAACTGAATTCACATATTCAATTAACGAGGTTAAAGTATATTATAAGTTTAAAGGTTTGGGAGTAATCTTTGACTGCAGATTAACTTTTACTGACCACATCAATTTTAATAAGCACCCGCTACCATGGGTGCTTATAGAAATCTTGGATATATAATAAGAAACTGCAAGCAGCTTGTGGAAACTGCTACACTGGAGTTACTCTTTAATGCTTTCGTTCATCTTTACACACCATGTGTTCAAACTATACGTCGGTTCAAGAAAACATTGATATTTTTAATTGTAATATTAGGGTTATAAGAAATCATGTTCTTTCTATGGACTATGTTAATATTTAAATTATGTTGTTAAATTAATTAGTATCGATTTTCTAATTTCCTGTTCTGTAATTGGATTCGTCTGTTGGGTAGTTGTACAATAAATAAATAAATAAATAAATAAATAAATAACATTCTGACCGCCAGAATAATATAAACGCTAATTCACAGTTTGCATTAGGTAGGCATATGATTTTTTAGAGGATATTCGAAAGTTTGTTATTAACCGAAATTTGATTAATAATCGAACTAATTCCTTTAGATACATAAAAGGTTTTTTATAGTACATGATTAGTGAAAATGCATAAACGAATTAGTTTTTATGTGGTTTGTTACATAAAAATGTATACAATGTAAACAAATTCACATTACATAAACTTGCACTTCTTATCAAGGTTCATATGCAGACGACACTGGAATGACTCGCCGATATCCGAATATAGAGTTAGTTGTACAGAGTAGCATTTGTACCGTTTTTGTGTTAATCTATGAGCCATGATGTTATGTCAGTGGAAATTATATATGCATACATCATTTTATGCGTAAATGGCGTATGGATTGCTATTGCACCAAGCCCCTCAACTACAAATTACTAAATTACAATCCTTTCAGCTAAACTTTGAGGAACACAAGTTTAATGTTTTTTGGAAGCACATATGGCAGACATACTGCGTATCTTAATGTAAATAATTCTAGACCATCTTGAGTGATATCCTATACGATTAAGTAATGTTTAAATAGTTCTTCAATTTCTTTAGTAATTTATTATTACATTACTGTTTGTTGCACTGGTACTATCGAATATGTAACGAAATTTAATCATTACCAGAGTACATTAATGTACACAAATAAAAAAATATATTATAACTAAAATAAAAAACATTTAATTTAAATATAAACAAATAAATCTATTTTCTAATCTAACAAAAAAACATATTTACCAAGTAAAATTACTTTTTATTTCATGAAAATAATTCGTAAGTTTGTTCTAAGAAATAAATAATCTTCCATCGTAAGAAATACTTATTACTTCCTCACTTCTCAGTGAGGAAGTATTCGTGAAAAAAATTTTGAAAATTTGCATTGCATTTCTGGGCGAATATCGACGAATGATGACTATACACAAAATTTCAGATAGAAAAAATTTTCTGTCTGTGTGTCTGTGTTCGCGATAGCAGCTACAGTTTTTAAGATAAAGTTTTCAAATTTGGTACACACATTCTAGAGGTCAAGGAAGAGATTGAGTTCGCTGATGAGCAAAATCGGTCAAAAAAAAATTTTTGTGATATTCCACCAATGTGACTTTTTTGAAACGTCAAAATGTTACTTTTTTGAAACGTCAAAGTGACTTTTTTTGAAACGTGAAAATGTGACTTCTTTGAAACGTCAAAAAATGTAACTTTTTTGAAACGTCAAAAATTACTTTTTTATAAACTCCACCACACGTCGAGTTTTACTACGGTGAGGAAATTCTGATCCCCAAGTAATTGGCAGCGGTTTTTTCAAATGAAATATATTAAATTTTAAAACAGCATAATTCACTATTACGATTACTGACAAAGTGAATTAAGCTGTTTCAAAATTTAATGGTAAAGAATCAGCAGCCATTAGGGAGAGCCAATAATTATTTGAATAGACCCAAATTCAGGCAGATATGGAACAATTACGGAATAGTGGACAACACCATAGACAAATAATGTGGAAGCATTCCGGGAAGCAGTGTTAGTAGGGATATTTATGGTGTTCGCAACAAAGGGAAACTTATAATTATAAATATTTTAAGCAAAAAATTCTAACTATGCTAGACTACAATACAAAGTGTGCAGAAGATAATCCTTTAAATGAATTTGAACAAAACTTTTATTTTGCGAATATAACATTAATTCACCTCGACGTACGCGCCTCGAGGAATTGATTGCGGAGACCTTTTCAAATGTTGCAAATGTATAGTCCAGCCCATCCATCCTTTTTACCTTACCAAAAGTAACAACAAGTATGTCCCGTTTATTATACTTTCATCTAGCATACGCTCATGATGGGCAGCGCGATTTTATAACTTTAGTACGTATTACATAAAGGCGTATTGTCTAAAGCCCCCCATAGATTTTGTTCTTTCTCGTCGGTTTTTATCGCCGCGATGAAAATCGTCACACCAAAACTGAAGTATGTGGTACCAAACCCTCGTGTTTTATCGTCGATTCAAATTTCTATCCGAGCTTGACTTTTGGTACGATGCGTCGTCGGTTGTCGGCTATGGAGCCAGCCTGTTTGAACCGCCGTTTTTGTTCAGTACCGTACCGTATTTCTTTTTATCAACCAGTCTTTAGTCCAGACTGCGCGGTTCACTCTTTTTTTTAGCGAGAACAGCAGCTGCCGTTGCCACTGCTAACAGCTGTGTCTTATTTATTACGAACCACAGTGGGTCCGATTAAACAATTTTTGGCCAAAAGTAAAATAAATTCATTTACGACTTCTAAGAATCAGATAAAGGATAAAGTATTTAATAAGGATAAAGCCTATAGTTTAAGAGGAAAGGGGATATTAACGTTATACCTACCTTAATTGCATTTTACATCGATTTGAACGAAGAATGTTTCAGCGTATATCGTACACCGTACAGCGTGCAGTGAATTTTCCGTGTTTTTCTAAGTGTGATATATTGTTTTTTGGGTTTTAATTTGACAAAGCAACTATGTCTGATACATAACAAGGTAAGGACTATCTTATATACAGGGTGGGGCGATAGTGCGTCCGACTTCGATATCTCGAGTTCTATGATGGCTAGAAAACATAAGTAAACGTCTATAACAGGGTCAAGTAACATTTTTTAAATGAAATGCCATGTATCCCAGATCATTTTTTGAAATCTCTTTGTGGCCTTCTTTTACACCTGTATTATTATTGACTTTCTCTCAACCACTTGGATGTAATGATTTTTTTTTTGTTTAAAATTATACCACTTACACGTGTATATTAAAAATATCACTACAAACACAACTATCGGTTGTAAGAAAAAAATATGTTAGTACCAGTTATGAGACATCTGTGTGATGACACTTTGTCATTTACACTTCCTAAAAGTATACAGGGTATATTAACATTTTGTGCTGTTATGATATCCATCTTGTGAACGTGGACACTGAATCACACATTACAGAAACATGCCGTTTTCACTAAAGCTGTGTTCTCTAAGATTCACGCATTCGTGCGCGTTATACATACGACAGTAGTGCGAAATTGAAGTAGTTGAATGAGTCTTGTGCTGTTATGACATCCATCATGTGAACGTGAGCATTGAATCACATATTGTAGAAACATGCCGTTTTCACTAACCACCCAAGTTAAACACGGTTTTAAGTATTTTCTAAGAATCACATATCCGTCATGTGCAACACGCTTAAAGCAACAGCATAAGGAAACTTGGGGTCGTTAGTGAAAACGGCATGTTTCTACAATGTGTAAATCACAGTGTCCACGTTCACAAAATGGATGTCATAACAGCACAAAACGTAAATATAAAAAATTCAATCGTTCAACTGCTGCGACTTCGCACTATTGCACTATGCGTGTCGCGCACCCACGGATGCATGATTCTTAAAAAACATGGCTTAAAGAAAATAATTCATTATTACAGTAAAAACAGATAGCAGTAGTAGTTTATCATATTGTCAGGTACGGAAACTAAAACCACTATTTTCAAAATATCACCATTTTTCAACGAAACACGATTGATTCAAGATTCAACCATATTACCTGGCCATAATTAATACAATTGAATTCGTTCTTTGTTTCCAAAACAGTTAGTATCATTTAATTAAAAATATCTGATGTGGCCAGTACATAACTTTCTTATACCAGTATATATTATCCTGATAAAAAAAATCATTCTATTTAATTCTTCACTTACCTCAATTAAATTTTAATAACGTACCTTGAAATCTTTCATTAAAATTTTTAAATAATTAATTATCAGTGTGATTCGATACTGTGTCAATAATAATTCATGTCATATATTTTAATGATCTCTTCTTACTGACATTGACAGTTTTGTAACTAAATCAGACCTTTCAAACGTCAAGCTGTTAAATTTATCCTAACTCCATTTTATGAGGCCATATGTGTAAAATATTTCACTTTACATCAGCTTTATTTAACTACTTGTAAAATATATTTTATTCGCTTGATCTAGTGGGCATGATTTATAATCTTCATCAAAAATATATTTTTTTTGTAAAATCAAATACAAACAAGTTTGGGTCTTATGAACTCCCTTTCAGAAGGCCAATTTTGCTCATCACCGAATGTTTCATTGTCTTTGGTCTTTAGAACAAGTGTACCAAATTTGAAAGCTTTATTTCAATAACTGTGGCTGCTATCGCGATACTACAGACATGCGAACAGATTTTTTTTTATAAAGTTATGTTTTTCCATTATAATTCGTCGAGATTCGTCCAGAAATGCAATAAAATTTTTTATTTTTTTTCCCGAAATTGCACCTTTTTTCTTCTTTCATTCATTATGTCTCTTCTGGTGGTACTACATTCACCAAATTTAATGTATCGCCTAAAATGTTGTTGACAATCTTAACTGCCAAATTTAGGAAGTCAGAATGGATTCAGGAGGGTTCAAAACGTATAAATCAATCAAAATCTCGAGGTCGAAAAAAAATCACGATTACTATACTTCCCTATATTAGGTATAAGAAAGTAAAAGCTCTATCCTACAAAAGCATAGGAAGGCCACACTATTTATAATTTTTTTTCTAAAATGAACAGTTCCAGTGATCCCCTAACAAAAGTGCCTAACTTCGTTAAGAAAAACCGAAATTTGATTGGTGCAACGCAAATTAATAGTAAGGAAGGCTTAAAGATAGGTGGCACTTAACAAAGCTTATTATGATTTATGGAAAGTATGTGCAACTGAGCCCTAATCACCCTTAATTACTGCCTAAAACACGTATGTATATTAATAAGTACAGTCCTCACTGATTTACAAAATGATGTTGTAAACCCGAATACCAATTGTGAATTCCGACTTACAATTGTGAATTCCGACATAACAATTATGAATTCCGAGACACAATTGTGAATTCTGAGATACAGTTGTGAATTCCAAGATACAGTTGTGAATTCCGACATAACAATTGTGAATTCCGAGATACAATTGTGAATTCCGACATGCAATTGTAAATTTCACGTCATAAAAAATATTTGAATAGTGTGGCCTTTCTATGCTTTCGTACTATCCAAACTGCAATTTCTATAATTTTGAAATGTCGTATCTAGAAGCAATATTTAATTCGTTTTAAAAATTTTAAACTACTCAGACTAATATATTTGAATATGCAATAGTTTTTCGTACAATAAAAACTGAATTTCAATCAAATATGCTGACGTTTATATTAATTTATCAAGTCGATACATATTTTATATTTCGATAGAAAGGGAACTGAAACCACAATACAATCATAATTTAACTGATTTCATTTTCACTTTTTTTTCTTCCATTAACCTAGAAAATATATTAATTTAAATACTCAGTTAGTTATTATTATAAACAACTGTATTAAAGTTCCGGTTTTTACAATGTACAATTATAATATCACTTTCTTATATTAGTCACCTAGCAAACTATGTACCTATATGAATTATTTTTGAAAAAAAGAATTTAGAGTTGATTTTCATATAGTTTCAGTTTTAACTAAAGTAGTGTATAATGGATCTGTTATAATTAAAAGTTGAGCGACATTACTGTTAATAATAAAAGTTTTGTAATGCCCCTTCTTCCCCAGTTTAATCCTGTTGTTGAATGAAATTTGTGCAATCGAAGTGCAACCCTGTATGACTGAAGAAAGAAGGACCGCGCAACAAGGGAGCACATAACTTTCTTATACCAGTATATATTATTCTGATCTAAAAAAAATTATTCCATTTAATTTTTCACTTACCTCAATTAAATTTTAATAGCGTACCTGAAATGTTTCATTAAAATTTTTTTATAATTAATTATCAGTGTCATTCGATACTGTCAATAATAATTCATGTCATATTTTAATGATCTCTTCTTATTGACATTGACATTCTTGTAACTAAATCAGACCCTTCAAACGTCAAGCTGTTAAATTTATCCTGACCCCATTTTATGAGGCCAAATGTGTAAAATATTTCAGTTTACATTAGCTTTATTTAAGTACTTGGAAAATATATTTTATTCGCTTGATATAGTAGACATGATTTATAATCTTTCATCAAGAATATATTTTTTTGTAAAATCAAATACAAAAAATAAGTCGTCAGCTTTTTGCGAAACCATGTACTAGGAATATAATATCTCTCCCGACTACCAATGAGTAAATGCGGATTCAAACGACCCCAAAAATTTGCCATGAACTAATTCATTTATTTCATTGTGAATGGAATGTAGAAATTACATTCTTTTCGCGGGTATTCTTTCCACGACCAGAGAGTACTCTATATGTAGGTAGAGGAAATTCCACCATAATGTAATGTACTCCATTTAAGCTATATTTAATTATTGCTTCTAGTGATATCTGCTAGAAAGCTTTGTCCCTAAACTACTAAATGATTAGAAACGGTTGATTCTTGGATGTGTGGTTAATTTCGGAGATATAAAGAATACAAAAAACGACATAAAATCACCAAACAAAGATGCTGACAAGAAAGCCACTCCGGGGCATCTCTGTAGGGTGATTTTATGGCGTTTTTATATTCTTTATATCTCTGAATTGAAGTGTAGTGTCGGAGATTCTATCAGAATTGAAATTATTCTAGAAACAAATACCTCAATATAGTGCTGTTTTTTCGTACAGTTTATTTCAAACTTATTTGCAACATAAAAAACATCGGCTTCTTTGATCGCTTTACCACCGCCAAAGAAGCCGACGTTTTTTATTTTGCAATTATGTTTGAAATAAACTTTACCTAATCAAGCAGGATAATTTTGTACCTGTTTTATACTGGTCAGTGATATGGTGAGAGATCAATCATTTTAGTAAAATTACTTATGGTTGGCACAAATAAAAATGTTTCCATGGTTATAAACTGCCTGTAAATAAATTACAATATTGTAATAAAAATAAACATTCTTAAAAATAATATATACGTTTTTGCATGTAAACTACGTTGTATAGTTTGATTAATTCTGAAAATTACAATAAAGAGATGTGTCCTTGCTCAATAACCTATTGTTATTTACAGACCAAACGGGCATTCAATATTTCAGAATAATATATGTACATATACCACGAACTGCGACTGCGAGTAGGGATAAAATCTAGTGACTATATTCGTATATTGAAATACCAAACCATATTTCTGTGGACTCCATTATAATGGCTTGAATAACAATTAGTTTGTTCACACGGCATATACGGGTGGCATTGTGCGGTTTTGGTTATTAAAAATGTCATTTCATACGACAGGTTTATATACATTGGTCGAGGTGGTCCTGTGTCAGAAACTATTAAACACAAATATAAAAATACACCTACATACATAATACATATGTATAGACAGGATGCATTATTCAAAAATGTATATTTCCTTTGAGAGTCCTGTTAAATGATGTATAATCAGTGGCGTATTTCGTATTTTGAAATTATTTAGGGGTAACAATCTAATTAAGGGATGGACGGTACATCATAGTCACGCCTCTAACTAGTACCGATTTACCAAGCCGAGCAACTGAACGGTGCTGTTATACCATTCTCTGTAATTTTAAAGTTGTTCCTGAAGTCGATCACAGAACTAGATAATACATATTAATACTATTGAAATCTATTTTATACTTGATACAGATTAACTCGACCCCGATTTTAAGTAAATTTAGACAAACTTATAGATAGCATAACTGGAGATGTGTCGATTACTGTTACGCCTATGGAATTCCAAAATTAGTTTGGACTTAAAAAAGAAGGATCTACAATTATTGTTTGAGAAGGGTCAGGAATATTCAAGAAAGTTCTAAACTGTAGGTACAGAGTGAACCGGTGTGAATTCCCACCCCTCCTTTTCTCCGTTATTTTTGGAGTAAGAAAGACATTTCAAAAAAACAGATTGTAGTTAATTTTATGAATTTTTTACTATGACGTCATTGAATATACACGGTATTTCATAAAAGTGTGATTAACTCAACTTATTTTTTTTTAATAGAACACCCTATATATATGTTGTTTTTTGAAATCTACATTTTATTACGATTCCAGTGATATATACATGTTATATATCGTACCTCCGGAAGAATAATGACACAAGTGCAAACATTTTAAAAGTGACGTATTTTCACTAACAAATTTAAAATTTGAAATATTAAAAAAAAAACGAAATATGGGAAATCCGTTTGTGTTTCATTTGAGCCTTGTTTAAGGAAATATTGAAAAATGAAAATCACTTTCTCATGGCAACATTTTACCCTCTATCGAATGGCATAATTAGTTCTTTATGTAACGTTTCGTCTCCCCAGGACCATCATCAACCTCATTTTTTTAATACGGCCCTGGAAATTTATTACATTTTTCGCAAGCCTCCTTGACCAGCAATACTGTACTGGCCCAGCCTGAATCAGATTCTGACATTTGGTCTCGAAAAATTCATTTTCCATGTATTTGTTCAAAATTTATCTAATTTGTTTTATTTAGGTCTCTGTGTTTATTGATTTATCGTGTACTTTAAGTGTCAACATACTGTAAAATCTACATAGTTATTTAACGCATGTAATAAACCTTCCAGGGCCATATTAAAAAAAAATAAGTTCATGATGGTCCTGGAGGGACGAAACGTTACATAAAAAAACTGATTGTCACTCGTTAGAGGGTAAAAAAGTTATCATGAGAAAGTGTTCTTATTCTTTTTCAATACCTCCTTAAACAAGACATAAATGAAATAAAAAAACGGATTTACAAAATTACGATTTTTTCAAACAGTTCAAAAACTAATCATGCAATAATTGATTTTTTATAGGCATAACGTTGGTCCCCTGATTACGCAATTTGGCCCCCATTTTAGCGACTTCGTATCTCTTACCGTTTCCGAGATTCTTGTAGTGCAGAAGCTAATTTGTAATAGCCTGTATAAGGCACACAATGAGTCAAGAAGCTCAGTACTGATTTGGAATTGTGCGAGTAAAGAAATAAGAGACTAAAGTAGTGATTTCTAAATGTTTAATTATGGTTATAGTCAAGTTATTCATTAAGTTATAATTGTTAATTATTAATTAGTTAATAAGGTAATAAATGTTACCAGGAGTTTCAATTGAAAAATTCACGGTTAGAAGTGTTTGTGAGGATATTAAGGACGTAATTGAATGATAATGCGGCCTTAAATTGGATTTCAATATAATCTGTAGCCTTATCATCTTCACCACACAAATCTAAGGTTTCTCTGAGTGTGAACGTGAACTGTTAGCAAGTGAAGTGTTTATTTTTCTTGAAGCATTTTTCATTATAAACAATTGATTGAAGATGAAGAGGCGTATTTTTGTGTCCCTGAGAAATATTTATTAATGGGAAGTTCGCCAGGATAGGACAAAAAGAAAGTAACTAATTCAGTTCAATTGCTAACGTTTCGACTATAATCTAGTCTTCTTCAGAGCTCTGAACAATATAATTTAAAAGTAATATTTTGACAAACATCTTTGTAAACTACAATACTACAATAATTTTCACATTTTTCCCTGTGGGTTTTTTCTAAATATTTTCCTGCGAATAACGTTAGATTGACTAAAAATTAAGATATTGGAAAAAAATCCCAAAACGTCTCGAGACATCCTTTTTCAAAATGCCGCACCCAAAAATGTTAAAAGTTACTTTCCCGGAAATTGCATTAGAATGGAATGTGACAAAAAATGCACGTTTTTCTTTTTCACCCTGTATTGCTGATATCTTCCCTCAACCTAAATGTTTCTTAAATGTTTTCTAACGTTTCCATTGACGATCAGTTTAGTTTAGTCAATATTGAAATACCTAATTTTTATCCTGTAAACAGTAATATTCGAGATGCTTAATGATAATTGATATGAATTGCCTTGAAACAATGCTAAATGATTAAAATACAGAGGTACACTCCCATTTTACGCAGGAAATTGAACATGCCAGTTTTATTTTTAACTCGTATGGTAATTATTATTATTTCACATTCGTACTGAGAGATTATAGCGAATAAATATAATTAAACTAAGATAAGATAAAATTCAAAATGAGATGTTTTCTTAAGCGGCCTATACACATAGGAACCAGATTCCTGAACTTGATCTGTGAGTTTTGGTTCACACACCAAGTTCTTTTAAATTTTCACTACACACGTTCACAACGAATCAGAAAAGCATTGGCGGAGACATCACAAAAAATTATTTCAGTCGTGAAAATGAGATTGTCGAAAGTGGCTGCTGATGTTACAATGCTCGATGAGTTGGGATTTAGGAATACAGAAAAGAGAAAAATAATGAGTTTGGATAAAAATGTGGCTGGGAGAAAGAGGAAAGTAGACTCATGTGAACCTTTTACATGAGTAGCTACAACACACTGATGTCGATAAACAATGTGTCTGCGAACGTGCAAACCTATCGACCATATACAAGCGCACTTGGTTCGGCGCCTGGTCGCGAACCATAATTTCCAACTCATTGGAAAACATTGTTTGCCATGAACATGGTTCGCTTGAAATACACACGTATTTTGAACCAAGTTCACGAACCAGCAAAGTTCCAATGTGTATAGAGTCCTTTAAAGCGACCATTGCCGTACGAACATAATTGCGTAGCCACATTTATGTAGCCACCAATAGAGCCACTATAATTCCGTTTCAATTTTATCTTAAATCTACCGCCAGTTCGCCAGTTTCATAAGGTAGACCGAAGTGTGCTTAATTAGTCATATAATAAGAATAAGACGTAGGAAAGTGAAAACTTGGTTTTGGATACACCTAGGCCATAACTACAGCTATCGGTGTCGCTGCCAATGGCATGTCTGAATTGGCTGCGCCACACTATGTGAATATGCACATTTATTACAGTCGCACCATCAGGCCGCGCAGCCATGGTGGTGTGTAACAGCTTTCATGGTCCTACCTCCAAAAGTTATGCAAAACATAAGACATTAAAACAAGGCTATCTACGGAAAATGCTAACTTAGTGAAAAACTTGTTGAAATATATGAAATCACTACACATCCAAAGATCATTAAAAAATTACAAGAGAAAACAAAACGCTGTCATGAAAAAACTTCACAACTACTTCTTTCGTTACATAGAATAAGTCAGTTATTAGAATAAATAAGTAGTGCAAACATACAATATACAACAATTCCAAATTATACGAAACAAACATTTACAACATTTTCTGCTTGTTCCTTGAACAATAACTAAGAAAAGGAAAATTAACGTATCTTTAAATTGATATCGGCCTCGCAAAAGGTAAAAAATATGTTGTGGAACACGCAATGCTATAGTACAATTATTATTTTAATGAGAACTCAACATTTGTTAACTAAAATACATACACCAGCGTTGTTAGATTGTCGATAAAACGCTTTCTACATTCCGCTATTTCTTTTTACATCGTCTCCACCAAATTACACGTCTAGTCAAATCCATAATATACAATGGGAAACGTCTTCATCGTGTCGTTTTAAAAACTGCTGTCGCCATCACAGCTGTGTCGCATAGAGTATTTTCCTTTTTTGTTTTAAAATCGAAAACTAGAGATAAAAATAAGACACAAGTGTCTCTTCATTATTTTTTGTTCTTTTCATTAAAACTAAACAAAATTGAAATCAAACTTTGGTGACGTCGGTATAGTCTAAGATCCGATTTAAAAACGACCCTCACCTATAGTAAATACTCTGAGCATTATTTTGGAGCAGTTAACCTCAATATTCGAATCAAGAGAACGTGCTGCTACCATCGTTGTTATTAATTGACAATATATTATGATAAAAAATGGCTAAAAAGTGTTTTTTGTGTGACTCGGACGATTCTGTAATTGATTTTAATGTGAAACTTTTAAAAATTGTTCATTGAAGTTGACTTTTCGTAAAAAAAAACTAAATACAATGAAGTTGCGCTAACCAACGCGTCACTCGATTTTGTTGGTTATCATAAATAATGACACTGAAAATCGTGGAATTTGAAAATTTTTTAATTTTGTTTTGGCCAAATTATTTAAAATTTTTTTTTTTTTAATATTTGCGCCTAACCTACTATAGTTTTTGTTCAATTTTCGACACGTTAGCTTTTTACCATTTCTTTAAAGAATTTTTTGTTAAACAAATAAACCAAAAAATATCTGATATCTGCGACTTTCTGTAGCATCATTCATGAGGATATTTTCATTCGACTACATAAATGAAACATTTCATAAAAATTATATATCAAACATTTTCATTGCATCATAAAAATGTTTATTATACATTTATAATTTTAAGTCTACTGCCAGTTGTTCCAAAATAATGCTCAGAGTATTTACTAGTCTATCGCTACCCTTCTCAATTGCACGAACAAATAGTATGCGCACTCTCTTTCATCCGATGGACGAGCCGCGCGCAGTTGCAATGCTGCTTCCTCTTCTATCGCACCGTATAGTTTGCTCGGACCTCTTTGTCGCACATTTTCATTCTCACCAATATTTCGCTTTTAAGCTCGCCAACCGGAATTTAAACCAGATTTTTCGCAGACAACCCTATAGCATTCTGTTCGCAATTTAATTACCTTTTATTTTGATATAAGATTTATTCATTAAACATATGAATGTAAATTACTACCTAGTATCGAATTACCTGTTTATACCTGCCAACCCAATAGTTACGCCAGGAAAAAAATAGACAACCTAATGTTTGCATATTCTATAGGCTTCATAGTTTCGATTGGAATAAAATTTGTTCCTTAAACAAATGAGTGCAATGTTTAAAAAAAAGTTATTTTTCAATTTTTAATTAATCATAGTCTTGCCAGGAATTTTTTAGCCAACCCACTCGCGATATATTATATAACATTAAAATTAATATAAAATATTTTTCATCCATTAAACGGATGGGTGAAGGTCGTTTTTAATTCGGATCCTTTACTAGTACC
>JANEYF010002058.1:97500-330743 GCA_029963845.1 Rhamnusium bicolor | reverse complement strand
TCTTGCCATCGAAGTAGAGGCGCTGTAAGATAAGAAACGTCACAGTTGCTTGTATTCACCACTGTTGGTTTGCCTTTCTTTCTTTTTTCTGGTCTCTGGCTTTCTGGAGTTTATGGTCGCCATTTCGTTTACTAACGGCGTCAGTAGTTAGAGGTGTAGGTGTAAAAGTTTGCAAAAATTTGTGCTTTATTTGTGTTTATATTCATTAGTTATTTTAAATTGATATGAGTGATCGCGAGGTAAGTAGCAGTACACACCAGTTAGTCTTTAACTGTAGAATTTTTCTTATTTACTGGTGGTGAATAGTTTTTGTTAATGACGCCGGTATTTCATAGCTTGTATTGCGATCAAGAAATTTACTATGGATTTATGGTTAAAAATAGAGCTTAACAATTTTTGAGATTCGATCGTTTGTGATGTGATTTTGTAACATTTTTTTGTTGCTAGGGGAGCCGTTCGCCTGTAGGTCATAAAACGATGAATGACCGTGGAGACCATTCACCACATGCAAGGCGGGAAGATTCTCCAAGGAATCACAAAGGCAAAAGTTATTCAAGGTAAGTAATTATTTGTAAAATTATGCAATTAATTAAGTAATTATGATTATCATTTTGAAGTGCAAGTTTATGATTTTGCCAAATTATATTTTAAAGCTAATACTTTTGTACAAAAGCACTCATTTATTCTGATTCGGTTTGGCTGTTGGTGGTGGTCTGTTATAACTAACATAAAAGTGGTAATTCATCTGCTAGATGCCACAAACTCCTTTTTTTTCCATTCCGCTACTTCTGTATTTGTAATAGTATCTATAACCACAGAAATTAGACACCTCTGCGAATCCAAAGCCGAAACTACACGGGCGAGGGTTACACTTAAAAAAAAAAAACGCAGACAGGACCCTTACCATTGACATCGCCAGTGCTTGTGGTATGATTCGAACTCAGCTATAATGGAACAATTATCTAGTCACACTTAGCATTGCATGCTCTAACCAACTATTTCACCGAGCCGGTAATACTAATAGTAATTTTTTATTTTTCTATAAACCAAATGTATGTTTTTTATGCACACTTAAACGGAGGTATGATCGGACTTCTTAAACTAGTCTGACGAATAAAGTAAATATATGTATTTGCAGATAAATAATTTGATTTTTAAAAATATTATATTCAAAAAATACTTTACTGGAAGCCCATTTGACTGAAAATGTAGTTAAAATAAGCTTTAACCCAGATAATAATAAAAACCATAGATGATAAATTGGAACTAAAAACTTTTCATTTATACATATAATATTAAATCAGGGACACGGTATCTAAGTAGTACATCCCAGGGTTCACAAAGACAGTCTGGAAACGTTAAAAGTTGTGGATTTGAAATACCCTGGACATCATGGATTTTTTTGAGAAACATGCAAAAAAAAAAAACAAATTGTTGAATGAAAATTCATGTCTTAAGTTCTGAAAATGTTGTAGTTTATTGCTTATTTAATTTTTCCTTTTTTAAAAGATGTACCTAATTGTTTAAATTAGTAAATTTGCCTAGGCATTCGCCTAGTTCATAAAATTAAAATTCTCCTGTGGTCTATTTTGGAGAGGCAAGTGTGTAATTTTTTGTTTGTTTTCTTTTGAAGAAAATGCCTAATACTGCTATAATTATTTTTTCCTGTAGGAATAATTCAAACAACAGCGTCGTAATCGGTCAACCTATTATGACAATAAATTGAGTAATCGCAGTGAACGAAAAAAATAGATTTCAATATTTTGGCCTACCACACTAAGGGCATGCAACTTGCAAGCCACTATATTGAGTTACCGCACTGAGAGCATGGACCTTGAAAGCCACTATATGGGCTATCCGCAGAAAAAGGGTTAATTTATTACTAATTATGAACAAGAAAAACTCAATTTAACTAGTTCGGAGAATGCTAATAAACATAACAAAATGTCGACTAAATGAAAAAAGTTTTTCTGTTGTAATATTATTTTATTGTTTTAATATACCAGTTTATTAAAAATAATATATTAACAGAACTTAAATAATCTAAAAACAATTTATTTATTACATTGTACAGAGTGAACCCATGAGAATTCCCCCCCTTTTCTCCGTTATTTTTGGAATTAGAAAGACTGAACCTAAATAACAACAAAACGTAAAGAACAAAATACTGACATTAAATTAGTGAAACAAACCTGAACTTATCTAGTTGTTAGTGTGGTAAATTTTTATAAAAGTTCACATACTCGAGACGTGTTATCGCTGGTGTTGTGCCACTACATAAAGCCACTCGGTTGGTAAACTTATTAACAGGTATTTTAGACCCAAAAAGCTAATTTAGACGAGATGGTGTAAAGTTGGCATATATGTACCATACCCATTAGCTTAAAGTCACCACCTTCCAAGATGCTGTCTTTTTAGCATGCACCACTATAAATAGTGCCAGAAAGAGAGGTGATTTTACGCTGTTGAATATTGTACGTAAGTAAATATGCCTGTTAGTCATATTATAAGATGGTCTGAAATGAGTTAAGCCGAATCTCCAGTATATACAAACAAAGGGATACACCTCAATGTCATGATAGTACACACAAAAATACCATTATTAACAAGCTTATATAAAGGAAAATGTATTTTTTAAATACATCAATTTGGAAAAATTTTTGTCAATTGAAGATTTTCGAAATTTTGCTCCGTTTAGAAATTTTGTTTATATAATTTGAACGATTTTTTTTTTCATCAATTTGGTAAAAAAAATCAAAATTGCTGTTAAAATAAAAATTTGTTAAGTGAACCTAATATTTTGTCAAAGTTGAAATTAGGTACTAATTGCCCGGATTAGACAATTAAATGTTTAACTCTCCTAGCCCGGGCAATTTCATAATTGATTGCAACAAGTTGCCGCCACTAGATGGTTCTTCTTTAAAGTTGCTGATTTATTATGTTAGCTTTAGATTTCTAATTGAACTCCTCATTGTTGGCACTATTGGCAGATTGCACTTTACCTATTCGTACTGATAAACTGACAGCTAATAACCAGAAACTGGTCTGCGGATGATACTTGTTGCAATTATTGCTTCTTCATGTCCCATTAATGATTAATAAACATTGTTATGCAAATGTTATCTACGGTTTGTAGTTATTCCCTTAATTTATTTTAAGAGAGAGAAATAGAACTTGGTAACTTTTACGATTTTTAGTTCCATTAAAACAGACACCTCTAAGTACTTATCATCTTTGATTGTTCTATATTAACTAAACAATGAATCGAGGGAATATTTGTGTCATTTAACTTAATTAAACAATAATTCAGATAAATTCTTGTGTTGTTAGTGTAAATACTTAAAAAAATTAAGGATAATAGTAATTGTATTTGTTAAGCTCAAAATATTTTGTCAGTTCAAATAAAGTTGTGATAAAGATGTATTTTCCACTCAAAACATTGACTAGAAACAGTTAATTTTCTAAATGGTTGCAGAAAAAAAATATATTAAAATAAGAAAATAGCTTTACAGTAAAATTTTTAAGTCTTTCTACCAATATTAATGTCAAGAAATGTTACAATAGGATTAATGAAAATATTTTCTTGGATAGATAGATCTCCAGTTTTTATAGGTCATAATTATTGTGGAACCTTACACCAACAGATTTGTTGAATGAAACAATATTTGATTATACAAACAAATAAATGTCATATATGCACAACAAAATTTATTTTTTAAACAATTAAATATGTATGTTGAATTTTAAAAATTAAATAATTTTACCCAATTTATGATATAGTACATTATGTATCTAGTAGTAAAATCAATACATTGCCGGACGACGATGTAAATTGTTGGATGAGGTGTTAAGCTGGTGCCAACAAGCATTGAAGTCCACGAATTTGCTTTTACTACTTGGTTGGTACACATACTATTTTTTCTGAAATCTCAATCATTATTATAAATTAAGGAATTTTTTTTTATGCGTAACATTTTTTCATTACAATCTAATTGCATATGAAATCGTTTCCTTGACAATCACTTTATTTATTGTTGTGATAAAAGTCAGATTCAGTTCTTATTTCGCTTTAATACTTGTAGGTGCTAAAAAAATATTTAAAACGGACAGTGATGATGATGTCCAGGTGTTTGGGACACCACCAGAGTTAACAACTGCAAAAAATGTGAATTTAAACTTAATGTTCTATTTTTTTACTAAAAAATGCATTTTAATGTGAGTTGGTTTGTCTGCGTATATTTATTTACTGTCTAAAGTGTATATAAAAAACCTGTACGGGAGTTACTCTCTCGGCTTAGGTCGCAAAGGCGTAGCAACGGACTAAAATACTAGAATAGCGTATTTTGGGATATGAAATTGCGCCGAGAAAGTAGACATTCAGAAAAAATTCTTAGATAGACCACTAGAAAATGTGTTTTTCATTTTTTTTTTTTGTTAAAAAAAAATGATGTGTGTATTATGTATATTACTGTGTAGCCCGAAAGTGGCATAAGGGATCGGTAAGTATTTTCCGATTCCTTATGTCACTTTTGGTTGGCAACAGTAGGGTAGATACATAGTTAAGCACTCTACAACAGCGTCTGATATCTGTCACTTGAATTTTATGAGTTTGCGAAAGATTTTAGGTTAAAAAGTTTTTTTCAGACAAGCAAGAACGGTTTCAGAAAAAATATAGTACGTAACACACACGGAAAGTGTCTTTATTGGGCTCGCCTGCTTCTGGGGCGACTGCCAGCTAGTCCAGTAAAAAATTACTTTCCGGTCTTGTTACGTAAATAACTTACTAAATTATGTATATTATAGGCAATGAAATATTTAACAGCACATTAATAGGCTTTGGGGCTGCATGTACAAATTTTTACAATAAATAAAGTAATATTAAAACATTCTTCACAACTTCTATGCATTTCTTGAATGCACGTTTGACATTAAAAAAAAACGATCAATATATAAAAATTGTTATTTTTTTTTTTTTTTTTTAGGAGTCCCAGTCGAGGGAGGAAAATTTCTTATAGAGATGGTGATCGTGATAGAGAAAGGCGCAGAGATAGAGAAGACCGTGAAGACAGGGATAGAAGGTACAGGTACGTTTTATATTAATTGGTCCAGTGTAAAGAAAATTATTTTCTTTAAGTTGAGCAACAATCCTATCACAGCATAATTCTTTCACAATTTTTGCAAATGAACACATTTTCTTATACGCAGGAAAAGAAAATATTTTATTAGTGAGAAAATAGAGAATCTAGCTAAATATACAACCAAAATTAGTCTCACTGACAATATTCAAGAAAAAAATTGTTCATTACATTTTTTCTAAATTATTTTTAATCTCATTAGACTTTTTGATATATTTTGTAATGCATGATCAGGATACGTGTTAAACAGCGGCGGCTGGTGGATTTAGGTTGTACCCTATCAGTATTGGAGCATGGAACCCAAGTAATATTTGAAGGCACGACTATCAGTATTGATTGAAGAAATTTTGCAGAAAAAAAATTGAGAAAAAAAAGTTACAAAAATGCGCAGCCTCCCCAGATTCTTTCTAGACCATTAGTAAAATCTTTGCAAACTATTTTTTTCGTAATCAGAAGAAAATTTTATCACCTTTCTTTTTTTTTTCGAAAATTTTGGTAATTTGTAAAATTCTAACATTTTGAAATTTACACAATGAAGAACTTAAATTTCAAAGTGTCAACTTTACAAAAAATCATTTTCAATAACAAAAAAAAAAAAAAACGGGGTGACAAATTTTCCTTCTAATTATGAAAAAAAAGTGCAAAGATTTTACTAATGGTCTAGAAGTATTCTAGGGAGGCTGCGCATTTTTGTAACTTTTCTTTTTCAATTTTTTTTTTTGCAAAACTCAATCAGTACTCTACTTAAAATATTGCTTGGGTTCCATGCTCCAATATTGAGATTTTGTATAACCGAAATCCATCAGCTGCCACTGCTGCTAAAGGAGATTCTAAGGGAGCTATCAAGTCAGTCCTGGTTTTTAACAAATTTCTCGTGAGCATTGGGTACTTTCCGAACGTATTTTTATAAGACAAAACCTAACCTAAATTTCTATCTATCAAATCGAAATATCAGAACTTGGGCAAATAAAGATAGTCTGTGTTTTAATAAGCCTTATTGTGGTCTATGGAAGAAAAGGGGAAACATTAAACTTGCTGCAATGTGCTGCATAAGGGGTTAGACATTTTCTTTGTATGTTCTTGTGGATACTGAGAAGTTTTCTTCATTTATTGAAAATGTAAAATAAACTGTGTCATCTATTTGTTCATTTCCTGTGCTGAATTGGGTGCATTAATAAAGAAGCTTCCAACTCATTTTAAAGTCCTGCAGTCAGATTTATTATAGATGAGGTGAAAAATTTGTTTTCAAAATTGTTTATGGTGGTGGGAGAAATTAACCTTAACGCTCTGATAGAATTGTCAAATTCAAAATGGCGATCTGGTTTTATTAACCTGGACATACCAATTGACCATTCAAATGTAGTAAAAATACTCGGAATTACTTTTTTGGAACAAATCTCTGAATTTGGAGAGCGCAAAATGGCTTTTTGTAAACGCCCATTGTGTCCAAATTAAATAAAATTGTTACACCCAGTGGCTACTAGTCACAAGTGAAATATGACAATGTAAATCAAACCATTTTAAAAATATACTAAAAAACTTATTTTTCTACAACATCGAAAGGCCATTATTAAGCAGAGAAGCATTTCCTGACCTACGTTTATAGCATTTTTTTTCTTTAAAATTGTCCAAAGAATCACCTCCAGTTTTTGATATCACAGGAAACACTGTAATGTAAAATAAAATAAATTATTTGTTTAATTTCGGGGATTGCAGGGTTTGAACAATAATTTACTATAATAAAATTAAAGCTGATTGAAATTTGTTTATTTATAACCAGTCTATCAAAGGTAAAGGTCCATATATTATTTTGTTTACTACTAACCTGAGAAATCACCATTATTTACTTCATTTCTCTAATGAGAAATAGTATTTCTCTCCCTAGGTAAATAATGAAAAATTTTCTATATTTTTAATGAAATGAATAAAAACTTGTTAACTTAATTCTAAGCAAAAATTAAATAAACTCGGAAATTCAACACCGGTAAGTGGTATGATGAAAATTATAAAAAATTATTTAAAATTATAGTTAATTGTACAGTTATGGCAAATCAAGTGTATTCCTGCATTTCTTGTATTAATATATCTAACATTTGTAACGGGTATATTTACTTCTGTATTATGAATAGTTTTCGTATTTTGTGAACATTCATTAACACTTGGCACTAAATCATCACTAGCCTGGAAGTTTTCTAGGACAACATCTTGACGTGAAAAGGAAACGGAAGATGTACTTAAATTTTCATTGGGTGAGGTGGGTTTTTGTACTAATTTG
The DNA here is from genome assembly GCA_029963845.1 of Rhamnusium bicolor. NCBI lineage: Eukaryota > Metazoa > Arthropoda > Insecta > Coleoptera > Cerambycidae > Rhamnusium > Rhamnusium bicolor. The sequence continues at coordinate 323,333 of JANEYF010002058.1, read as the reverse complement.
GCAATTTTCTTGTCAGCTATCAATTCCTCAATATACCCTTCAGTCACTGTAGCCGACTTCCACCCACTGTGCTTAGTAAGTCTCCTCCATTTTCTGCCGAAGTGTTGCCGAGCTGCGCCTTAGAGAATGACCAGTACAACATTTAGGATTTTCTAATTTCAAATATTTAGCCATGACATAGGGTACTTTACTAATAGTATTGTGCCCAATATTTTGTTTAATATGTTTACCTCTACGATATAAAATAAAAAGTATTCTAATGTCAGTTAGCCTGTCAGCTAAGTATTTTTTTAACAACATTAATCCATTGTGGCTCAACAATAACAAACTTCCTAGATGTTCCATTCTTTGAATTAGGAATATTTATTACAATAATATCATCTCGGATGTCTAAATCATCAAGAACCATATTGCACAGTTCGTCTGTTCTGCAGGCATCTGCCACCCCAATTACCACAATAGCCTAGAATATAATTCTTGTAAAAAGCTAAACACAAAATAATTTTAAAATGTAGCTTTTTTGATATTCATCATCAGGAGCTTCAATTATAAATTTGTCGATTTTTTTCTTTTGCAAATACACATGATTTTTTGGGTTTATAAGCATTGTTTTTCTGTTTTAAAAATTCTAGTTGCCACCTTTCTAAGTTCAGGCGGGGTACACACTTCCATCTCTAAATCACTGTCACTAAAATTTTCACCCATTTTACAATTTTATTCACATGTTTTACGTAGAACTTTTAGATATCGTCCATTTTCTGGAAAATGACATCTAAAATTATAATCCATTAATTTCATTTTGTCAGTTTGACAAATAAACTCCCAGACTACTTGATATTTCGAAATATTTGAAAATAAATGGGAAATGACCAATATCAAAATCTAATTAAATCAAATATGGTAATATATCAATGTTAGTAGTAAAAAAAATTCTATATATACTTCGGTTGAGAAGGCCATTATAGACCTCGCACATTATATCCTTCGGCGCTACGCGCCTTGGGATATAAAAGTGCTCGGTAAATAATAACTCACTTCTCAACCTAGGTATATAATATACTATTTTTCTAATTAGTTACAAATAGGGTTTGCAACCTCGGAGTAATAATACAATCGGATTTCGGGATCGGGATTGGAATTTAAAAAATAATAATATAGGTAGTAGATACATAATGAATACATGTATGAATAAAAATGATTAAATTTTATTCCATACTACCTCTAAGATAACATTATCATAATAAGAACAAAATCCGACCGAATATTTATTACTGACAGTGTTGACTAAACCAGTAGGGATCTAATTTTCGTACAAATGGTACCAACTGCGGAAAATGCCGTTTTAGATTCAACGTGAGTTGGCGGTATCGTTATCAGATGATCATATGCCAGTTGCCTCCGTTTTCGAAAAGTAATTTCCTTTTTTAAATTTGATGGTATCAAATCGGTTTCAGGGCGTTTTCGAATTGGGTGCATCACATTTTCTAACGTTCAAAATTTTTTTTCCGATAATTTTTCTGTTTGAGGTTAGGATTGGGTCAGTGCTGCGATGGGAATCTTATCTTCCTCATTGTCTTCTTCATCAATTACTTCTGGAATTTTTTTGAAACGTTTTATAATACTAGTATTTCTCTAACGACATTTTTTTTAGGAACCTCGTATAGTGCATCTGATTCTCGCTCATTGGTATTGTGCAAGTATCTGAGAATACCCGAATAACAATTTCTGCGCTAGGTGATTCTTACCCTTAATGTGTTATACAAATCTGCACTAAGGGGCGTGTCCACTTGTTTAATTTGCTCTACCATGAATTTTAAAGTGAGATCTGATGTATATAAATTCGCATCAAGTCGGCACAGTGCCTCCACTATGACTTTAAGCGGTTCCAGTAGCTTAACTAAATCCCCAACAAGTTTATATTCCGAATCCAATACCAAATACTACATTTTGCTTTTTTAACGCAGTTTCGAGGACAACTAAAAGGTAATATTAAAAAAAGACTGCCACCTCGTTTTAAAATCTATTATTAGTTTTAGTTCTCATCCAAATTCTTCTTACATATTTTTGTAAAACATCTTTATTGAAGGTGATTTTCTAAATGATTTAATCACTTCGAACTTTAGAAATTGTCAAATGCATGTTGTAATTCTGAGAAATATCAATAATTGTATCTTTATCATAGCTTTGACAAAGCTGAGGATCACATCTGCACAATATTCATCACCATTGTCTTCTACTGCCTCTTTATCGTCTGATTCGTCTGGTTCTGTCATGAATATCATAATTTTCAACGATATTTATGTTTTTTATACTCGAGAGTTTGTGTTCTTTAAGTCGTCTTTTGAGAGTGTCTAGACAAGCAGTTGCAGTCATAGATTTATTATCTGCACTAGCCCAATATTTCAAAATATATTATGCCTATGCACATTGATATTTATAAAGTGTTTGTTTGACGTAGAAGACCATTCATCAAATGTTAAACTCAGTCCGTGGTTTCCCTTTTGATGCAGCTGTATTTCTTTTGTGAACTCCAAACGAATTTTCTTGCCATATTCTATAACAATGAGCCTTAGGGTATTTGCAGAAGATGGTATTTTGAAACCCCTAGCCATTAGCGATTCTCGTAAAGCTTTAGATTTTATGATGGTCTAAAATGAAAACCATCTAATGCTATCATCTGTGTTAGAACTGCCTCAGATGTATTATCATTTTTGGACACTAAAATCTGTCCTCTTTTATTGGTTTCGAATTTATCAGGAGTACTTGCAATACTAGTACTACACTGTCAGACATTTCTGTGGTAATTTTAATATACCATATATAACGCATATTACACATACAGTATATTAATATTAATACATGACACTTTTGAAAATACATATGCTTGTGTATGGATTTCAATATATCGGTGTATTAAATGTCAGACATATTTATTTATTTACTGGTAATCCCATTAATTTACAAAAATTCCAGTTATAATAAGTTTATACTGTTACATTAAAACTAAAATTAAGACTTAAGTCTAAAGTATAATAATATAAAATTGACTATAAAGTTGTAAATTTAACAAGCTTAGTTTAATCTCATAAGAAATTTGACACTATAAGTAGAAATTCAAAGGTTTTGTAGTCTAAGTTTGTGCTTGAAGCTTAACAAGAATTGTTAAGAAAGTCTAGGTATGTATGAAATTTAATGAACGTTCATTTAAATTAAATTAAGACATGAAGTATATTAAAATTATTATACAGTTTTAAGAAACTGTATATTTAAAAGTGTATGAATTTACACAACTTTTCTGACAGTGTAGTACTAGGACAAGCTTCTAATATCAAATCCAAGTCTAGGGTCATAATTTTTTGTTTGAAATTGTCCGTTTAGCCTTTAAATCAATTTTATGAATTTTAAACTGATGGTTTATTAACCCCTTTGTAGAACCACCTTCGGTTTGCAGAATCGCCATACATCGTTTACATTTTGCAGTGCTTTCTGTATTTGTTTGGAACGAAACCGAACTTTTGTCATTGCCTTTTTTTTAATTGATTTTGACATTTTTCCACAGTCTAGCCGCTAGCTAGCAGCCTATCAGTGTTGTGCTATGCTATAACACTACAAAAATATGTCTTTTTAGAGAAATCAGAATAATGAGAAATATAATTTACGTACAGGTTATTCAATGAAACACAGAAACCACTTGCAATATCAATAGAAGCCTAAGCCTATTTATTGTTTATACCACGAATCGCGGTTATTAAAATGAATTAATAAGTTACTTTCTTAGACCAAACAATTATTTTAAATAGATGTTCCTATTCAGTATTCATAATCATAATTTCATATAACGCCAGAAAGTAGTTATAAAAAGTATTGGTATCATTCCAGCAATCGATATTCTAGACTAGAATAATACAAAAAATAATTAATACTTTTTATGGAATACTTATTTGATACTGCCCATCACTATTTAAAAATAAAAATAGTGTATGCTAGTCCCTACCTACTCCCTACCCCAATTTAAGAGGTTCTTTAACCATAGTCGCCGACTCCGCGAGTTTTCAGGGGCGCCTTGATCACCTGACAAGAAATTTGGCTATAAATTCACCCGACAAGCACGAAATCTTATTCACGACTAATTCCGAAAATCCCGGGATACAATCGACTGCGATCCTGGGATTTGCGGTATCTAAATATCGCCGGAATCCCGGAATTTCTGGTTTCGAGATTTTGGGATTGCAAACCCTAGTTACAAACTAAGTTTATAACATACTGAGCCTGAACATTTTGTAAAATTAATGTTAAAATCTAATTCGTTAGTAACAAATTAATCATTTCACATACTGGGCGAGATATAAATAAGTAAGAAAATAAAGTAACTTGTAATTTACAGTTTAATATGTAAAATTAATTTTATAATTTTTATAATGTATGAACAATAAATCCGTTTTTTTTTCTTAATGTATACAACTAAATATAATGGAAATATAAACAAATAAATTAAATACATTTATTAAAGAAGCAGTGGTTGCCACATTGGCATTTTGAGGAGTTTAATTAGTATGAGGATTAATCTTTACACGCGTTTCTGTATTTTATGCAGTTGGTTATATATGTAAAATGTATATATTCTTGACCATTAATATCATATTTTTTAATTTCGGTCAGGTGTAACTAATTTATTTATTTATTTTTTTTTTTTTAGGTTTCGGTTTATTACACCATCAGCCTGTTTTAACGAAACTTGCGTTAAAACAGGCAATCAAACATGTAACAAAATTTAAGACAAACACCTAATAGTTAATAATTTCTCTGATGGTATAATAAACCGAAACGTTAAAAAAAAAATTAGTTATATCTGACCGAAATTCCCAAAAACTATATAAAATGTTATGTATAACTACATAAATTGTAAGAGTACAATATAGAAACAAATGTTCCATTGTAGGTTGCATACAAGTAATTATAGGTTAAATGCAATTGCTTTTGTTCTCGATGTGAATAGATATTATTATGAACATCGAGAATGAATGTAAAGAGTAAAATATAAAATAAAAAGATATTTCATCAAAGGCTGAAATGACTTGAAGTGTGATCTGACAGTAACATGACAGAGACATATCAGTGACACTGAGTCACAAGACAAGTCATGACTATGTCATAGCACTTCAGTGGGAGTGGTCATGTTTACATTTGTTTAATTTGTTAATACGTGTTAGATGCCAGATTACGTACCATGTCAGTTTGGTGAGTGCTTAATATACGGATATAGTTCTTTTAATATTATATTGTCTATTGCTATTTAAGAAGACCTTCATTGAGAGCAATCGCTGAACTCGTCTCTTTGTATTTTTACTTGAACTGACCTTAAATTAGCATTAAGCAGCTTGCTGTACGATTATTCTTTATATCAGAAATACTTCTTAAAAGAGACTACTATGTTTTAACCAAGTTCATTGTTTGTAAAGGCGATCTGAAGTACATGTAATAGACTTTTTAAATAACATTTTATATGTTTCCAATTTTCATCAGTAAGATCTTGTCATAAGAAAATGTTTCATTTAAGGCAGGTATATCCACCTCCTGGTAAAGTTGCCGAACAGATAAATTTAATTATAAAATTTTTAAACTAGTAAAATAATAGTTACTATTTATTTGTTTTGCAGAACATTTATTCCATATGAGAATATATTCTGTGATCAGTTTTTTGCAAAAGTAGATACATAATCGAAATCACAAAAGAATGCCGCTATGTAACAAATATATCTAATATACAACGTACGCTGTTCAAGTGTTCTTTGCTTACAAAATAATAAAACGAGGGAGACAGCGAAAGGAAGTCCATTATATGTGATTGTCAATATCTCAGCCTAACGTTGTTGATGCATTGTACAAACACCTCACTTCTTTGATGAAAAACGAAGATAGGACCTGATAAGTGAGAGTAATATCGATCAGTCTGATCGAATGCTTTTGACTAGCGCGTTGTCACATGTTTCATGGTTTCCTGTTTCTGCATGTCAGCTGTCAAATTTGGATTTATTTTTGAGTTTGGTTGTTACCGTTTTCTTCATTTTATTAATTTTTGTATATGAAAAACAAATCTTTTCAAAACTAATGATAGTTAATCTTCAAAACAAAAGGTGTTTTAATGTGTAATAATAATGATTCTTAAAAATACATACAAAATCCTTTTACTAGAATGCCATTACAGATTTTTTTTTATATATATATTTAATGATGTTGATTAATTTAAATGTAATTATTAATAACTACAAGCAATCTACATTTTGCCAAATTGTATAAAAACAAAATTAGTTCAAATTTAAAGACTGACCAAATCGTTAAATTATTCTGACTTTTAGCGGGCAAATTGTAGGTTTTGTTTTTACTTTTTTACCTCTCAACGAGTAAAGTTTGTTTATATGTTGACATCATTTCAACAAGCATGAATTTGACTAACGCAGTGCTGATTTGGTTCATATGAATTATAACGATGACATAACGGCATTATTTCGTGATGTCAATAATAATAATATAAATCTGTTTGGTAACTAACAACCACATCTACCAGAAGATGGATATACCGGACCTTAAAAAAATAAGTATTATGTTGTGAGTTGTACTTAGTTTGTAGTATTATGCTGTGAGTTATACTTTAATGTTATCACTTGTAGCACTTTTTGGACTAAGGCGTTGTCTGGGTTGAAAACGAAACCACCTTTTCTTTTTTTTTTTTTACTGGTTTTTTTATGTTTCACGTGTAATATATCTAATTGATAGATAGCACATCTTGTTATGTGTCTACACATAACATAAGTATTTTGTAAATGTGCACTTTAGAATAGAATTAATTTGACCTTTCAGGTCGCGGAGTCGATCACGCTCAGACAGACGTTACAAGTCCTCGAGATATTCGCGAAGTCATTCGCGGTCACCGGGATATGGCCGACGGTCACACTCACATAGCCCTATGTCTAGTCGCAGGCGTCATATGGGGACCCGCGACAATCCAAAACCATCCAGGTGCCTTGGAGTTTTTGGACTCAGTGTCTACACTACTGAAGATGAATTGTATCATATTATGTCGAAATATGGACCAGTCGAGAGAGTCCAAGTTGTTATTGATGCTAAGGTAAGATTTATAATAAATTTCATATTTAATTTCATTATCAGACAGGAGCTCACTTTTTATTTATATTACTTATAATTTGGGAGAAAAAATAAACAGAATAAGTAGTATATAAAACTTAATATTTAGGTCTATTACTTTATAGTATAGAGTGGCCAGCTATATTTTGACCGATTTTGATCTTGAGTAATTTTGGAACGAAAAACGGTTTCGATGTGCGGTTTTCAGAGATTAGTTGACTGCGTTTTTTTTTAATGGTATTTTCATATCATTGTAAACTGAATATACCCGTGTTCCATTTGAAATAACAATGTCATCCTATACCGGAAAATCACAACAAAACTAAAATACCCTAAAAAATTAAATTCAGTCTATCAAAATTAATCTTCAAAAACCACACCTTGATAGCTCATTTTTTGATTTTTGGTTGTTATTTCTCAAAATTATTTTTAATATATTAATATTTTAATTAATTTTAAATTTTAAAAACAATGCAGAGAAATACATGATATTTTATCAGAAAAACCTCTTATAATATTTAATTTCAATTCTAATATGGTTACTCCCATAAGTAAATAACATAAATGATTTGATTTTATAGTTTACAAATAAAAACAGTGAGTTTTATCATTTTCTAATTCCTCCTGATGTTCTGAAAATTGTTTACAGTGATATTTTAATATGTCATATTTATTATGTTATTCACACAATAAACAAAAAAAAGAATACCAAAAATTTAACCAAAGAACTTCATTTTTTTCACATTTATTTTAAATTTCATAGCTGAAAGGTTAATAAGTTATTCAATTTTCAGACGGGTCGTTCTAGAGGATTTTCATTTGTATATTTTGAAAGTACTGAAGATGCTAAAGTGGCTAAAGAACAATGCACTGGAATGAAGATAAATGGAAAAAGCATACGAGTTGATTATTCAATTACAGAAAGAGCCCACACACCAACCCCAGGAATATACATGGGCAAACCCACATAGTAAGTGAAATAATATTTAATATTTATGATGTTCATGAAAAATAGGGTAACTGTTGACATTTAGTTCATTTTGTTTTGCTCTTTATTTTTATAGAGAAATCTTAAAATTAGATGTTCTACAGTATATCTAAAGTAAAGACAAACTACCTAATTATCAAAAAATTAGTTGTTATATACAAGGTGTTCCAAATTCGAGGCTTACTTATCTGAAGAGGTTGAAGATTAGAATATGTTTTTTGTTTTTTACGTATTTCCAAAAATAATAAAGTAGGCAAAATATAAATTTTATGTGTATCAGGTTTTCATGATTTTCTTAACAGTTTCAAATAAATAAATTTTTTTTTATGGATTCTTATCCTTTACAAAGGGTAAATGCCACATTTAAACTAGCCCTCTATCTCCAGCTAAGTGAGATATCAATGATAAGCGTCGAATTTAGAACACCCTGTTGTACAAATTACATTCTCAAATATTCAAATTTGTATATCAAAAAATATAGTGGCTTATAGCTCGTTGCATGGTGTTCAGGTATAAGACGAAATTGAAAATGATAAAAAAAAATATTAATTTTTTTTAATTTAAAATAATCCAAAATTGAAATATACTTCTGCTTGTTTATTTTATTTATAAACAGTTGCATATCAATTTTGGTATATTAGTGCTGAAGAAACGAAAACGTTTTGGTAAGCTATCGGGGTAATAGAATATGTACGGTGAAGTTCAAGTATATGTAAAGGCCCCCCGAACAAATCATATTCTGTATTTGTCTATAATGTTTCTGATATTTACTTTATTCTATTGCACTTAGGATATTTATGTTTTTCCATTAAATGTCTAGTTAACTATTAACCCAGTAGTGCCACTGAAAGTACCGTTTATGAACCTATATTTACATATTTTTTAATTAAAAATTGCAAACACTTTTATTACTTGTCTAATTTTTAGTAGTGAAAATTAGACAGATGATAAAAAGTGTTTATTTTTTCTTCGTATATAAATTAACTAAGAAATTGTTTAAATTAAAAATGTCATGGCCAAAAACCAAAGATGTAATTTTTAGTGAACATATTTTTCAATTTTTGATCATCAAATTACAGAAACAAAAAGTTGCAGTTCTATAGGACACTGGACATACACTGTTCTGCAATAATTTTGCAGGGATTTAACTTCAGATTAGTGTTATCAATTCCATATTCAGAAAATATCATATAAATGTCAACATTTGATAATAGACTTGTTGAATATGTTTTATGATCAAATGCCATCATATCTGGCCTTTATGCTTTTCAGATTGTTCTATAATTATTATAAGATATATAAAATACTCATTAACAACTTTAAAATATAAAAATTTGTAGAATATTATCCCTAACTTTACTGTAAACTATGACTTTTTCACAAAATAACACCAACATTTGTTTTATATTCTTACTGTCAATTACATATATAAATTGGAAGCAAATTACACGCCCGGTCATAGCAATGGCTGGAACAATGAGACAGATATACAGTCAATCTAGTGGGGAGCGCATAGAGTATTGTGTGATTTCGTCAGTAAGTCTCGAAGATAGGAGTGTAGATAAAATTTTATTACCAAAGCCAATATGTTGCATCATATATCCATCTCAACATTCCATCCTTCACTTGGACTAGAGCGCACAATTAGCATCCATACTGTATATTTATTTTTACAGCGTAACATCATTCTACGGGGTGGGTCAAATTTTCAGTTGCTTCCATTTGAAATTATATTAACTTAAAAATGCAAAACCATATAACTTTTTAAACGTTTCTCAATTAACAGCTAATTGATGATAAGTAGGGGATGAATGATTTTGAAAGATATTATAAAAAATTATAAACTTTTTTGTGCATTAATGATAGCAAATGTCAAAAAGAAAAAAATAGCTTAGGTCAGTGGCGTCCCGTTTTTTGGGAAGACTACCTTCAACACCCCCAGCGTCACGGATTTGGTTAGCATGAAATGATGTGAACTATGGTATGAAGTGTACTGATGTACTCAACGTTCACTTTCCGAATTTCATACTATCTCAATATATTTTGCGTCTCAAATACTAGAAAGCCTGTTAGTGACAATTAACTTTAAATTATTTCTTTGTGCCATCAAGTATATATAAAATATCTGATGTGGCCAGCACATAACATTTTTGTAACTAAATTAGATATTTAAAATGTCAAACTGCCAGATTTATCCTAACCCTATTTTATGAAGTCAATGCGTACAAAATTTCAGTTTACCTCGGCTTTATTTAAGTACTTGGAAAATATATTTTATACGCTTTATATAGTAAACATGATTTATAATCTTTCAAGAATATATTTTTTTGTAAAGTCAAATACAAAACAGTTTGGGTTCAGTGGACCCCCTGTCCAATTTTGCTCATCACCGAATTTTTCATTGTCTTTGACCTTTAGAACAAGTGTACCAAATTTGAAAGCTTTATCTCAAAAACTGGTTGCTAGCGCGATACTACAGACATGCAGACAGATTTTTTTTTTTTCATAAAGTTATGTTTTTTCATTATAATTTGTCGAGATTCGTCCAGAAATGCAATAAAAATTTTTAATTGTTTTTCCCGAAATTGTACCTTTTTTCTTCTTTCATTCATTATGTCTTCTGGTGGTACCACATTCACCAAATTTAATGTGTCACCTAAAATATTGTTGACAATCTTAACTGTCAAATTTGGAAAGCCTCCCATTAGTATTTTTTGTTATTGCGGACACACACACGCGCACGCACGCGCTCACCCCCGCGCCCACACGCACACAACCACGCACCAACAGACATCATTCGGAAAATAGTCAGAATGGATTCAGGAGGGTTCAAAACGTATAAATCAATCAAAATCTCGAGGTCGAAAAAAATAACGATTACTATACTTCCTTATATTAGGTATAAGAAAATAAAAATATTTATCCACGACTATTAAATAATGTATCTATTATATATGTGTATGGATGTGTTTCCTCAGTGCTATTAATTATTCACTGGGTCTGAAATGTTTTATTAAAATTTTTTTCGAATATGCGGGGCTTGTCATTCGGAGCGCGGAATTGCTATTTGATTTGAAACGTCAAAAGGGTTAGAATTTTTAACATGATATTTTATCAAAATTTATATTATTTAACAGTCGTGGATAGAAGTATTCTACTCGCATGTAATGGCTATTATTGACTATGGTGATTTACGACAATCGTCTACAGCTCGTGTTGTAATAATAATAATAATATTTATTCACCAATATAAAGATACACAATAATGTACATTTGGCAAGTTACTAATTTAAAAAAAAAAGTAAAAAGAAAAAAAGAATAGTATACAATAACAATATATAACAATGTCAATTTGACACAATATCAGTAAAACAGTATACAGATTAAGCAACATAATAATAAATAAAATAAGATAAGGATATATGCACCTAATATTGAAATATAGTCATTTTAATTTAAAATAAATAAGTTAAATAAGATCATCAGATGTACTTTAATAAATAATAGAATTTTATAATTTACAAGTTATTTTTGTCAAGGAACTCATTTACTGAATAGAAATCATTTTTTAATAATAATGTTTTGATTTCTTTTTTTAAATTTTTGAGTAAATCGCCCTCGTGAATAATAACCATCATTACATGCTTGTTGAGATTAATGTACTATTATTTTTCTTATAAAAACAATACTACATTGTGGTCATGTTAATAATAATAATACAATAGACAGATTGGGCAAATGTGCAGTCGTCCATATCAAGAGAGGACGATACAATTTTTTAAAGATGGCACAGTAAGCAGATGGAGGCATCCCACATCTGGATGCCGAAGAGACCTGTACATACTTGGGTGCACAGCAACATCCAGTCCTAATTAAAATTTAATTTTTCTGTTGTACAAAAAAATTCCCTCTTAATTTGAAACTGCTGGTGTCAGTCCTGTTTTTTATATCATGCCATTAATGACATTACTTAACTTAAAAAAAGAATTACCGAAGTAAAGACGCGAAATTCAATTTTTAGTTAGGACAACAGAAAATTAATCAATTTTAAAATGTTATTTTAGAAACTAAGATAACTTTGCTGAAAGTATTGAAAAGAAAGTGGTTTAAGAACCAAAGTTCTGAGAAGACATGATAGGCTGCCACAAATAAAGAATTGTGGACAATATGAGAATTCTTATTTGACATTGATGTCGGTATGTTAGTTTATTCCATCACGCGTAAACTGATTCATTCATAAACAAAATGTATTTGAATAGTGTCATATTCTGGTTTTTCCAATTGCAAAATTGTAGCCTTAATACCGTGGTTCTGTAATAGTAGCCATGAAAGTGTACATAAATTCTTATACAGTGAATTAGTTTTCCTGGTTGTTTATACTTTTTTTTTTTTTTCCAGCAAATACAGTGATCGCTATGATAGACGTAGAGATAGAGAGTAAGTATGCATAAATGTAATACAGCAAAAAAAAATATGTATCAGATTTTGAGCACGGAAAATCACTTAAATTTGTATTAGTCTGTTTTAAAATGTAACAAATGGTTTTAAACTTTTTTTTTTTTTTGTATTGAATGAAAATATCTTGTAGAGGAGAAAATTTCGTAAAAAGCCGTCTTAATTTTTTACTGTATGATCAATATTTTTTTTTATAATCAGTTCATTAAAATGAGAAAAAAAAGGAAATGCTAACTAACGACTAATAATCGTTTACAAAATGAAAATCAAAATTTTGTGTAATACCTATTTTACACAGTTATAATTTATGTACAAAAATACATGTAATTTTGCAAGGTCGCATTTTTCGTATCTTATGTGATCACAATTGAAATATAAATTTGCATGCATTGTTGCTTATAAAGTAACACGATTTTAAAAATATTCTAATATCGCGAGGTCGTCACGTAAATTGAACGTTTGTGTTTTGAGTATAAAGTGTCGAGAACTATTTTTTTCACGTCTTTAAAATTAATTTATAGAATAGGTCCTCCATCTATCGTATCTAATGCAAATTTATTTGTTTCCACTTAAATATTCGGAAATAATTAAAATGTGACAGACAATAAATTATTATTTATTATTCAACAAACATAAAAAAAGCCAGTTTGGTAAAATCACAAAAAAAATCTTACCACGAGAACATAGCGACAACTTGATATTGAATGCCGCCAATGTAACAATTTTTATTGACATTTGTTTTGCCGGAAAAAATACATTTAAATTTATTCTGTAAAACAGTCGGACCTTTTGTGAAAAATTGCATGTAAAATGCACACATGTAAATTATATCCTTGTAAAGTGGCTTTAACACTAATAATAATTACGAAATTCGGACAGCACTATTTGATTGTTTTTTTTTTTTTTTTTAATTTTCAGTGACTATTATAGTAGCAGAGGCTCTAGATACAACCATCGTCGTTCACCTTCTCCATATTATAGGAGGCGTCGTTATGACAGATCAAGGTCACGCAGTTACTCACCTCGTAAGTATTTTTAATTGTTATTAACAAGAACAAAGAAAATCGTTACTATATTAGTTTGATTATATTTATTAGATATATGCAGTATGTATTTGTTGTACTCAATTGCTGAATACGACCAATAGCCGAAATTTATATCCACAACGCGTTGTGGAATACGCTATATGCTCAGATTGCGTTAAGGATAAATTTTGTATCATTGTTTCACCCACTGAGTGAATCTTTATACTGTTTAATACTCACAATGCGTTGTGGACAAATTAACTAAATCTAGTACACGATGTGACGAAGAAAATTGAACATATACAAATTTCATCACATTATTGGGTAACACATAGTAGCCACAATACAAATTACAAAGCCAACTCTCAGTATTCTAACCTATTGTTATCGGCATGCTTTATATTGTGAATATGGATGAAAATATCCAAAATATTAAAAATGATTTTGAACTTGGTATAAATTACTTTATGTAGACAAGTACCACGAATTTCTTAATATAATCTGGATCTCCAATTGATATTGCTCGACCTTGAGAAAACGTCCCAGTGTAGGGGACAGCCATACTGTGGGCAATTTAGTTACATTTCAATTCATTATTGGTAAAAATTAGTGATTTTGCATGACCACATTGTGTTTTATTTTGTCAGTTGTCATTTTTGGACGGTTTGTTTATATGATGTGATGTAATGGATTCATCAAGTATTATACTTTTTTTTTTTGCCTGATTTGTTAGTTTTATTAGATCAGTTCTGTGTTTATTAGTTTTTTGAGTGGCATTTTGTGGTTATTGTTTAGTGTAGAACTTCTCTTTAAAAATGCATTGTTTGGTTCCTGGTTGCGAAAGTTCCACCAGAAAAAAGGTGTATTGTTCATTCGTAAGTCTAGTAGTATTCAAACACCAATAAATTTTCTTTAAAAGCTGGATAGTTTTGTAATTTTTTTCTAATAAAACATTTTTAATTCTAAGTTTTTCTCTTCTCAAATGTGAAAATATTTTTTCGCTTCAAATAGTATTTAACTATACTAATTTGTAATACACGACTATGATAATAACACAACTTATCTGCCAGTTGTTAATAATCAGTAGTAATATCACAAAATAGTGAGAATAAATTGAAAATAATTCGACAGTTTTTCGAAAATTGCCAAGCAACAAAGGCAATAGACAAAAGAGCCCATAGGGCTCGAGTGGTTATTGCCGAATGGCAACAAGTTTGAGAAAGAAACTGGAGAAGTATTTTCTAGTTTATTCTCATATTCTCGAGTGGTGTATTCGAAAGATTATTTTTTAATATTCAAATACAAAATATAGCTTTTTAACTTTTCTTTTTCAGCAATTAACTCAAACTAAATAAAGTAACTTTACAGTGCATCAAAATTAAACTGTGCTAAAGTTTTGAACATGAAAATACAATTATTGTAAATGTTTCCTAGGTGACTGGATTATTTTCTTCTACTTTGTAACCCCTTTTGTCACAAAATGATGGTAATTGTTTCCGTATCGAATTATTACTAACCATAGTATTTTTACTTGCATTTTCTTTAATTTGTATGATAATTTCTTCCACTGACAATAAACTAAATCGTTTTTGGTTTATTTTTGTAAATTTAAGACACAACTGGTGACATGTCAAAACTAGAGAACACGTCAATGTACAAAAATAAAATACTATAAAATATTGTCAGTAGGATAATGTAATTAGATTATTCTCACTATAATTATAATTGGAAAGAATTAAATACTTGATCAAAAATAAAAACATTAAAAAAAATAATCACGGAAATAGACTAATGTGCGTCTGTTAAACACGATTTAAATTTCTGAGGTCTCATAACCTTTAGTAATTGGTCAATATATTGCCAATATAAATTGCCCAAAGTATGGCAGCCATGCAGTAGGGGCATGATATTTGTATTGTATTAGAGATCCAGATTATATTAAGAAATTCGTGCAAGTAACATATCTACACTTCGGTTGGATTTCGGCTCATGGGATTGGGCATAACAACATTCAAATGGTCATTTTAGGACAAGGAAAATTAATCGAAAAAATTTGGAGTTTGGTAGAAATACTTCATAGGGTCTTCTTTCACATACATAAATGTCATCCCCCAACCCTCTGTGTGAAAGGGGTCGAATGGGTTATTTTTTTTTATGAACACCTTTTTCAACATGGTCTTTTAAACAGTAACCATTCAAATTTGTCATTCCCCTTAATTCTCCTTGCCCTAAAATGACCTTTAAAGTGTGCTTACATCCAGACCCATGAGCCGAAATCCAACCGTATTAAGATTCGCTCAGTGGGCGAAACAATGATACAAAATTTACCCACAACGCGATCTGTGAATATAGCAAATTTCACAAAGTACTGTGGGTATAAATTTCAGATATTGGTCGAATTCGGTAATGAGTACATTATAATATATTCATATTGTTTATATCTCGTGTTCTTATGACATTTTTTTTTTTTACTATTGTTTTAATAGATTCTGTCCATTATATGTATATCTGTACGTCAGAGCCATATGATGTTAAGTCCAAGTTTTTTACTCGCAATATAACATTTTCCACTCTTTCTGATGGAACATAATATTAAGTCGAAGGTATGTTAGTTACTGAGATTTTTATTTTAAATGATATTAAGTCCAACTCTGTCCAAGAGCCAAAGAGAATTATGTTACAAAAGATGGATTGGTTCTAGAATTCTGAATTATTAAGTTCATATGTGTTCAATATGTGGTTAATAGATACATATGTACATGTAAAAGAAGTCCATGTTTTGTTTTAAAAACTATACACAATAAATAAGCTAATACTTAAATCAGAAACAAGTACAAATTGGTGTATAAACATTTTTTATTTTCTCGTGAAATTTATAAATTCTGGTTCTGAGGTGTAGATACAATATATAAAGTAATAAGATATACCAAGACTTGATATATAAATGTAACGATTTTTTTTTTGTTATTACTCTACGTTTGTGTTCTTTTAATCCGTGTTTACTTAATATTAATTTCAGGTCGTTATTAATCTTCGTGGAGGTACTATGTGTTTAAAGGGGAGATCATTAGACGTAATGACTTTTAAGAGGGTTTTTCCATTTTGTGTATTAATTACATAGATGTATAATTATTTTTATAATTGACTAAAACTCTCTCCATTTTTATACTGTTTGACTCGCATTTCAATTATTTTTTTGTTTGTATATTTGAACGATCAGTTATTTTCATGGCAATATTTGTGCCATTATTGTATTGCAGTTCAATTTTACCAAAACAGTTACTAAAATTAAATGAGAATCGTTATAAAAATTGTCTTAGATTTTATGATTTTTTTTAGTTGTAAATGTGACATTTAGATAGTACCTAATAAATGAATAATTTCCACACTAATCTTTGTTTTTTATGTTTTTAAAAAGGGTTAAGAACAAGACATTTTGGATGAAATTGAAGTTTTTTAAGAAATAGAAATTTTCTCAAGTTACGTTATAATACTTCAATGTGAAGCTTATGTCAATGAATTCAGCAATGAATATAAAGAATGAAAATATGAAAATCATCAAGAGAATTGAGAAAATTTTTTGCAACTCTCTTGAAGAATGAAATTGTTTTTGTCTCTTTAGAAGTCATCTATATATCTTGAATTGCATTGAAAACAAGACTGTTCAAGCCCACATCAGATATATTCTTACCAGGGCATTATCGATAATTTCCATGCAATAAAAATTATGTGAACATATTATGTAGAAATGATTATCCCTGAAAACCTATCCTATCAGTTTCGATCAACAAAGTTGCAAATCAACGAATTAAGAATCAAAACATTTCTCTAAAGATCATGAACCTTACTAATTCTCTTGCAGGTAAGTAAACTTAATTTTGGAAGTAGAAGAGTATAAATGAAATATGTATAATTATTCCTAAAATAAAAAAAATTTGGTAAATTTCTTCAAACTATTTTGGAAGTAAACTTAATATTTTTCTTATAAACAACATATAGACAACAGACTGGGTATGATTACCGAAATGTTATATTGCAAATATTATGGAAAATCAAATTCATTCCATTATGAAAAATAAAATGTATGATGTACTCTGGTAAAACGAGTTTGTGAGGTAAACGCATTTATAGATCAACACAGTATTTCCAGCTGACTGGTGGACATCATTTGTGTGAGGTCACTAACACTAGATCCAACCAACTATAAAATTGGGGCGGGTCTCATTGAAAAGATTATACTTTTGTGTATAAAACATGAAAAAATAAGAATCGATATTTTCTACCAGAGCACGTCACATATGTTGCTTGGATCAAATAATTATATTTAATTATAAATTGGTTCGATAGTGAATTTTATAATTAAATAATAGGTATCCATTTATACTTATGTGTAGAGGTAGTGTTATTTATGTTATCATTTTATTTGGTTAATTCGAGTTTGTGAGTTTAAGAAAATAAAACCAAATTTGTTTTTATAAAAGTAGAGGATCCTCCAAAATTTTATTTGGTTTTAAAATGTTTTGTTTTCTTAACCGCCTCTCAAGTTACCGAAGTAACTCCCAGAAAATCCTTGGATTTTGTGTCGAGTAAAGAGAGACGAGGCCCTACAGTTTATTGTGGAGTCCGAACCACATCTCGGGCATCGACAGTTCAGTCCCATCTTAATCCGAAGCAAATTACAAATAAAATTTGTTGCTCCGGGATGGATTCGAACCATCGATATTCGGTACCGAGTAAATAGCTATAAGCGCTTTACCCACTCAGCTACCATGGTACATGTACCTATTGTGGCGATTTTTTTCAGATGCAGATATAAGCTGATTTTATAAATGGAAAATCCTATAAGGGTGGGTTTTAACTGTATAGTTATATTTAAACCACCGATTCTTGACCGGTAGAAACCCAATGACACTTTTTTTTATTATTATGAGATGACAAAAAAAACCAGTGAAATTGTTTTGGAACTGCTGATTACTCGAAACGTTCTCTATCTTTTCTGAAATGGTGTATTGGATATTGAAGCAGTGTTGCCACATTTCTTATACAATATCACCTAGCAGTAAGTTCGTTCCCAAATTTGTAATAATTTTGGATGAAATAATTACTACTTAAGCAATTAATTGCTCTATTTGAAATAATTTTTATACATTTTAAAGTACCTTTTAATGGAAGAAATGTACAATTTTGCCTTTTTCTTGCACCAATCGACATTTCAAATGTTTCGTATGGGACGTACAACTAAAACCAAATTTTCCTATGAACAGTAAACTTATAAAATGCTACTGATATTTTTAAGGAATCTCGAGAGGAATCTAATGCCGGGTTCATACCAAACCGACAAAATGAAAGCATCTAACAAAACAACAAATGAGCAACAGCTTTACTAAAGTACACACCGCACCGACAGTGTTGGCAGAAATGGATAAAAAAAAAACAAACCTTTTGATCTTTAGCGACGAGACGGGAAAACGATAAATTGTTAAAAACAAAAGTTGACGAAATATTTCAGTTTTGTTGCTAAATTGTTGGAAAACATTGAGTTGCTGTTTTGTAATGTCAGTTTGGTATGGACCCGGTATAATGTTTCCATTTTGTTAAATTTATAAAAGGGTTATTAGTTATTATTTTTTACAAGTAGTTTACTATTTATCTCGACTTACGGGTTCCTGTGTTAGTTGGAATTGAACATTTATAGAAAGTCCTGTCTTTTTGGCAGTAGTATGTCTCCACGAATGTATCCCCAGTCTTCCGAAAACGTACCAGTAGCAAGATTTAAGTAAATCCTTCTGTGAAAACACTGTGATAGTGATATGTAATTTTACGATATATGTAGTGTTTTGTTTTGTCCTTCCTCTTGATTAACTTGGAAAAAGGTAAATAAAAATATTATTTTAGGGTTTTGCCTGGAATTCACCAGATGTTTTTTAATCAATTATTATAGAGATTGACCAATACTGCTGTTGCTTACTGGTGTTTGTTGTTCTGTGACGTCTGATAAAATTGCATCGTTTCTTTGAAGCCTATCAAGTGCAACAGATATAGGTTTTAGTAGTGATAAGTGATCTTCAGCAGTTCTTTTTAAATAAATGTTGATATTTTCTGTTTTCTGTCTTACTATGCTGTCAATTTCATTTTTATATT
The DNA here is from genome assembly GCA_029963845.1 of Rhamnusium bicolor. Taxonomy (NCBI): domain Eukaryota; kingdom Metazoa; phylum Arthropoda; class Insecta; order Coleoptera; family Cerambycidae; genus Rhamnusium; species Rhamnusium bicolor. Next base: position 303,581 of record JANEYF010002058.1, on the reverse strand, counting down.
CCTCGCTAATTTTAAAAAGTGGGCCATGATTTAATGAAACCCTCTAAGCAGTCGGCAAGTGAGTTCCATTCTTGCGTCAGAAGGTAAAGTAAATTTTTTTCCTTCTTTTGCGTATGTGGCAGAGGCAAAATGATTGTTTCGGAAGTATTTCACAACGAACCTAACGTGTTCCTTAATTTTACTAATTTCCAAATCCTTACATAACAAGATTAAAATGTGTGGAGCACAACCATAAGTAGTAACATTTAGTTCTGTTGACTCTTTAATTTGGTTTCTCATAGCATTCATATTGGCAGCATTATCAGTCACAAAACTGCTTACTGTACAGGTCAAGTCAGTGTTTAGAGTTTTGATTAAGATTGTTGCAAGTTCTGTTAAATATACAGATGTATGTGGATTTCCAGATGTGTCTATCGTGTCTACTAAAAAGGAAGACCCATTTTCCGTAGTAGCAGTTGCACATATTATTGGTTCATTGTGTATGTTGGACCATCCATCCAATGACAGACAAACTGAACTTCCTGATAAATCTTTAAAACACTTACTTTTTTCCTCGTTATACACTTCATCGAGCAGTCTATTGGACACATCATGTCAAGATGGTGGTACATATCCAGGTTGTAAAAGTGTTATTGTCTTTTTTATTTCAGGTTGTTCAATACACATGAAACAGCTGTTTGTTGCATAAAGAGCTCTAGCAATTTGTTTATCTATTTCTTCTTTATTAGACTTGGTCGTATGTACAACAAAAGATGATAAAGATCCAGAACTGGAGTCAGGCACTACTTTTCTTTTTTACTTAACGGCGTAGAAGAGCGGCTGTGGGGCACTATCTTCCTCTGCATCTTGTTGTAACGTGTTCAATTGTATCTGTAATAAAAAACAAGTTGCTATGTTGTTTAAATCCAGATACACACAGACAGGCATAGATACTATACTTTGTTCTTAAAACTAGGAGTGAATGAAAGTCACATTTGCACAGGGAAAGTTACTATAAATCTAGAAAATGCACTAGATCATTTTAACGCTAAATTTGATTCTAACAATGACGTAGTTTTCCACGAAACACCAAAACACTATACACTACATTCGACGCGCGTTTCGCCAACCAACTAAGTTGGCATCATCTGGAGTTGATTAAAAGCAATTTTAATCATCTCCAGATGTTGCCAACTTGGTTGGCGAAACGTGAGTCGAGTGCAGTGTATAGTGTTTTGGTGTTTCGTGGAAAACTATGTCAGTGTTATCTTCGTATTAAAGGTTCCAACCCATTCCAGGTCGTAGAAATAGACCGACGTTAAATAAGTACATTAAAAAAAAGATTCTCTTAATATTTTGTCTTGCTAAGAAGTTATAATTATAAATAACACTATACTTACATTGGACACTTCCTGAAGTAGAGGGACCTTCATTATTTGTTTCTACACTTTCTACATTACGAGAAGCACATTTTTCCAGTGGACTTTCAGTCGGTCCACAAGCCCTTGCATTTCTACATTACACTTTTTACATGTAGCTCTACTACCACTTTTTCCATCAAGCTTACTTGATTTTTCAATAAAATATTGCCAAATAGGACGTTAAAAAATTGTTTAATATTTAAATACTATAAATATAATCACTCACTTTCTCACTTGTTTTGCGTTACGCGGCAGATTAGCAAATAATGGCAATTCCCATCATCCCCGCGCATTATAAAGACAGGCGAATTTTCAAGTTCTGACACGAATTTTCATGTATGCTCTAGCATATTTTACAATTATAGATACAAGGTACACAATTTATTCCATTTAGTTTAAACAAAAACTATCTTTGTTAATATAAGTACTAAATACATTGTTATGTCAATTATTAGGATGTTTATGTAAAAAAAATAAATAAAAATCAAAAAAATCATAATTGTTTGATTTTTTTTTTTTTAAGCATGATTTTTATCAACCCTGTATCTCTAACATTTCTGCGTTGTAACCTTAAGAGTTGTCTAAAATTTTAAGAATTATACTTAAGTACTTACCTATAAAATAAAAAAATACTTGCTGAATTTGAATATAATAATAATACTAATAATAACATTCTTTCTTTGAAATATAGACATATTAATTTACATAGGTATATAAAACAAAATGTAGAAGATATCGACAAAGTCGTTTTTCAACTTCCCCATTACATTCAAGTACATGCAACAAAAGTATAAAATTAAAAGACAGTAAACTACACGTTTGCATGTTACAGAGATGTAAACACTAAAACAATACATATTAAAAGAGAAAATAGAATATTAGAATATTTGACTTGAGAGAAGTTTTTTCCTAAGTTTGTTCTTACTGGCTTAGAGAGTGTGAAGATTTGAGTACATTGTGATATTTATTAAGAGACGGTGCAACATATGACATGGAACGTTGGAATTTTGTAGATTTACAAGTTTAATTTGCAAAAAGGTAATTTGGGAACGAGATTATAGCAGAATAATCTATTATGTATTCTTCATTTAAATATATTGTTTCTTTTTGTTCCTTTTTTTGGGCAAACTAGCATTTACATGTAGGAAATTCTTTTTGTGATTCTGGGATTCCTACATCCTGTTAAACATACACGATGTATCACAAAATTTGAAAATCACATGGCACTAAACAAATAAAAAATAAACTATTACTTCCTAAGTATGCATTATCATCCTTTACGAGCACGAGGACCTGGTATCTGAGCATTCTAGGTTAACAGCACTAGCGGTTCTTCTATAGGGTCATTTGGTCAATGACCTCCCACATACAAATAAAAAATAGTGCTATTCATTTTCTGAAGTTTAAAAATATATAATATATATTTTAATATTCTTAAAAATATATATATTATATATTTTTAAACTTCAGAAAATGAATAGCTCTATTTTTTATTTGTATGTGGGTCATTGACCAAATGACCCTATAGAAGAACCGCCAGTGGCTAACAGCACAAAAAAGGAAATTTTCTGAGCTAGTCAGGGTTAACTTCAAACCACCTCGTATTTTTTTCATTGTGAATTAATAGTGTTGTGGTATACAACCCTAAGATAATGTGGCAGCCTTTGTAAAAGACTAGGTTTTTCCTGAACTTCGTTCTTGAATTTTTTATAGTTTACAGATCACTACTTAGTCATTCTACACACCTAATGATTTTGAAACTAACAAAACTCGATAATGAAAAATTAATAAATAGCTTGTTCTTTTTGAGGCCATATCTTCATGTCTTTTATTTTTTGGGGTTAAGGCTAACTAACTTTTCAGATATGTCTGAAGAAGTGACTGAATTTAACTTTTACATAAAATCCACGTTGCTATTTCTAGATAGGAAACACAAATTGACAAAGAGCATTGAGCATCAAGTGTACAAAATACAATGCTCATAGACCATACATTTTCATTTGCTTACTATAGCATTTTTTCATATTAATTTTACTGAACCTTTATTGATGTGTAATTATTTGCAATGCATTTATTATTACAGACACCATATTATCGATTGATTTGGTGAGTACTGTTGAATAATCTATGACAGAAAATTTACCTAAGGCATCATTGTATTTCAATCATCTTTTTGACACAGACATTGGTTGCAGAAAGTGATAAAGGTTTAACTATCTCTTTTTAAAAATTTTAAATGCAATGTGTATACCTTCAAGTTTTCATTTAATTGAGAGGTTAGTGGATCTCCTTACACCATATGAAGTATTAATTTTTCAGAATTTATGGTGGTACTGATTTTTTTTAACCAACTAAGTTCAGTTGCAGTTACTAATTGAAAGATATTTACAAAATATCTCAGAATAACTGAAGACCTACATTTGTTCTTGTTCTTCCAAACGTTTTAAAACGGGGACAAATATTACCATAGCAACTATTTGTAAATGGCCTATGTGTTTTCGACAGTTAGATTTATGGGATATGACTATGTGTAATTTCAATGAAAACAAGTTGAAACAGAAAAGTCGATTTAGATATTTAAAGAGGTTTTATTATCATTAACAATAATGTCATCTTTAATTCCTCCGATACTTCGATCTTCGATATTATGTCGCCGAATAAATTCTTTTATTAATTTTCCAATGGCATCAGGATTGTTTAAATGAACATGATGTGATCCATCAACGTAATGAAAGTCACAGTCTTTACTGCTTCTTTTAAGAACATCTAACACTTCATAAAAATTTTCCTTAACTTCATAATATGATCCTCCTCTTGCTTTTGCAATAAATATTGGACACGTGATATTTTGAGCATATTGCGTTAGCTCATCTTGAGGAAAATTTAGTAGTTCACCAGTTTTTATCCTAGGATCTCTTGTGAAATAATATTTACCAGGATGTAACTTTGAAGGAGCTATATTCCGTTCCATTAAAATATGGCTATACTCGTGTAACACAGAATTATTGTTAGGTTTAGAAATTTTCTCTTTAATATTATCTATAGTATAACTAGGTGGTTCTTTATTACCACTGGATAATTCATCATACTTTAAAAATTTGCTAATGGCTTTGGCCATATGAATATTAACATTTTTTCGAATCATCGGTTTGGCACCATCGATGCAAATTACAAAATCTATATTTTCAGGATATACCATGCTGTATATGTAAGATGCTATCCCACCCATAGAATGTCCCATAAGCGAGACTTTGGACCACTGAAAATATTTTGCTAAATAATGGATCAAAATCACATGATTTGACATGTGGTAAAACATGCCAGGAGGTAATCGAGATGAATATCCATGTCCTGGTAAATCAATGCATAAAAATCCCAGATTCTTGTTTAAATGAGGAATCAGTCTATTGAAGGTTGCACAGTTATCCTGAAATAAAATTATAAACATAAATGGCATAACAAGCAATAGGTTTTTAATAAAAATTTTTATCTGTAGAAAGCAATATTTGCAGTTCATATTTTTAAGATAAACTCTTTTTCTAATAATTACAGTAGTGTGATCCTAATACACTTAATAACATAATGCATAAGGCTAATGGTAAATTAAGTAATGGCCAATGTTCAGTATAATGAATGTCTCATTTGCTAATACTGCTGCTAGTTTCACACTATACCAATTTGTCCATTTAATGGTACCAAAATTATGTTATACCAAGTGCTAAGAATGCTGTGAAATAGATTGGATTGATTTAAAGACATACTGGGTGTGAAAGTTTCTGCAAGTGTTTATTAATATTTTTATTTTCATACTTTAATACAGTATTGGCAAAAAAGTATGGAGAGACTTTTATTTTTTAGAGCGACTGTGGAGAGATTTTTTATTTATTTTTTTGTTCTGTTTGTGTTTTGAATGTAATCGAGTTTGTGTTTTGTACATGAATAGAGTTTGAAATAAGTAAGAAGTAAATGGTGGGCATTTGAACATTGTGATCTATTAATACATTAAATGACACCTAATAAGCATTTTCGGTTTTTCTCAATTATCTTAGTAGCAAATAGAGAAGATACCCTACCCTACATTGCTGAATTTGCAGTGAGGATCCCTATCTAAATATTATTCCTTTAACTACAATATTCCATTTAATATCAAAAAGTTGTCTTCTGCTAGGAGTCGGAAGTGGTACAAAATTCTTATTATTCCTAAAATGTTCAGAGTTATTGAATATATTCAAAGCCAAAATAATAATAAAAAAATCCCACCACAATGGCGAAAATGGTGTTTTCATACTTTTGGCTAATACTACTTTACCTATAGAATGAATTTTACTATAAAAAAATCTCTAACTTTTTGGAAAGTTTACAATCTCTACGTTACAAAAATCATGTAATGTTGGGGAGTTTAATACCACAAACTTAAATATAGAAATGACTACCAGTGATGTAAAATGCTCAAACTCGTATTTTTGGAGAACGTTCTCGGAGCACGAATAAGCATAAACGAGAATAAACCAGCATTAACGAAAAAAAAAATACATATTTTTTGGGTTAGTAAATGTATAAAGAATGTTTATCTGAATACGTATAGTATTCTGAAAAATCTCAAATTTCTCACATTCCAACATTAACAATTCCCACAATCAGTTCTCACAATATTTTTTTTACGTTATCAAATTGTTGGTTCACTTCAAATAAAATATCAAAGATGGAAGTTGATTGCCTATTTATAGAATTTAAAATTTGGTCAAATCAATATTTTTGAAAATTCATTGGAGAATAACCTTAAACATGCCATCAAATATTATGACATTATTTTATATACTGTTCCATTGACTTTTTCGAAGTTAACTAGTATTTACCTAAAAATGATGCACAGGAGGATGTTTTCGACACAGCAAAGTTATAAAAATTTAGTCCGGTTCTGGAATTGTTCCAAAGTGAATTGTGTTTTTGATTGGACTAAAAGAGTATGATATTTGCACCAAATTTTATTCAAATATTTAAAGCTGTTCCAGAAATATGGCCGACTACAGTTTTAATCAAAAACCATAAATCGCCCTGTATATCAAAAACGGTTAACATTCGAGAGTAAGTTGTTGGGGTGTTTTGAATTCGGCTAGGTGTGCTTTATCTCCTATTACTCTGTCACTTTAAATCTGGAACACCGTGTATATTTATATCTGGACAATAGTAGTGTTAGTGATAGTATAAGAAGAGCTGGCAACATTTTCGACAGAGAATTTCAGGTAGGCTAGTTTTTTGATATCCCCCTCTTTCACTATCTCGGTAGACATGCTGACTGTCTGGCTGGCGAGAGTGGTTTCGTTTACCTGTGCGTATAATTCAAAAATTTTGACGGGAACTTTTGAACGCGGAATTTTGTGAAATGGAATTTTCGGGATCGGTTTCTATGTACAGATCGAAGTATTACGGTTGAGAAAGAGCTTCGCGCGCCCACACCGACCTATATCTCGAAGATTAAGGGCGGCAGGAACGAACGAAAAGTGGCATTTTTGATGTTTTTTTCACACAAAATATATATAAATTTTCTTTACATGTAAGCCGCCGATGTGAAGGAATTTCCTTACGCATCTTAAAAAATTCATATCTTTTCCGTTGTGGGAAAATAGAAAGGAAAATACGCACTGAAGAATTACTTATAATTTCCGATTTCACAAACGTGCGCCCTCAAAACATAGCGCGAAAAAGAGCCTTTAGACCCCCTGATTCCTGCAAATTTGGAACGTCAAAAATGCCACGTTTCGTTCGCTCCTGTTGCTCTTAATCTTCGAGATCCGGGTCGGTGCAGACGCGCGAAGCTCTTTTCCATCCTTAATACTTCGATCTGCACACAGAAACCGATTCCGAAAGTTCCATTTTGCGAGATCCTTGTGTTAAAAATTTCCCGTCAAAATTTTTGGAATTAATATTTTTACCTGTATTAGTGTTATATGTAATTTGTCAATATCGTGGTCTACGATTTAGTTTCTTACTATTCTAGGATTAATCATGAGAAAGGCAGTTCTCGTATTTTTCTAAAAATGGACGAACTGTTTTGCACGAAATGACGTAAAAATAAGAATAAATTGGACTTGGAATGCATCGGAATTGAAATACCTAGTCTGGTTCTATAATTTTCTTTTTTAATCACTTATCTAATGTCGACCTATTTCCTCTACCAAGGCTAATTACCGACGCCAGGTAATAAGCTCATCACTCAGTGCATGTGTAAGCTTAACCTGGAAATTTTGTGCCAAACCGCCACTTTGTAGTGAGGTAGGGATCTTTAACGTTTTCACATCGTAAATACACCACCAATATCCTTGACTTTGACGATGACCTTGGATGGCAGGAGTCGAGGGGACTATCCCTCTTTACTCCTATTGCATCCGTGTAGGTCTGGACCCACCTCATAAGGGGTGGGCCTGCTTTACCGGCAACCCCGTCCGCAAATGCGACGGTGTGGTCGTTTTGACAGACCTACCTCAGTCCCGGCTTGTTAGAGCTCGCTGATTGGGGCCTTTCTCTTCTGGCGTTCTTCTTTCTTCGTGTTCATTCTTCGCCGGCTGTTGGCTCCCGGAAGCGTCATCGTGTCGAGGGTCTGAGCGACTATTGCCGCCCCTGCACAGGGTGACTTGGCCGGTTCGGTGTCATCTGGCAGGGGGGTGGGGGAGGGGTGTTGTCAATATGAAGTGCTCTTGTATACGGGATCGTAGTTAACGTAGAACTCGCACTTTTACATTTCTTTCAAAAGATAGTGACGCAAGCAGGTCTGCTCATCCAATAAACCCGGGCAGTCTTTCATACCACCGAGCCATACGCATAATTAATAATTATGTACATATCTCCTAATTGAAGCTTTAAAATGTAATTTTTTTTTATCCTTTAAAATTAGGATAAATATAAGTGAGCAGATACATATTGTAAATAAATAAAAAAATATGTATATTTCTTGCACTATCTGATGAATAAATTTGCCTCACCACTAGATATATAGTTTATTTTGTGAGGCAAATACAATTAATTGAATACACCCTAATTACAAAATAAGTTACCTATACCATCTTTTGGAAAGATGGTCGGTGCACCGACATATTTTACAGTCATAACATTTGGGAATATTAGATTATTTTATGAGTTATTACAGCCTAAATAAAGTAGTTTGTAAACTGCTAAAATTAATTTATTTACATAATATACAATATATTTTAAATTTCATTTGAGCGCCAAACATTTAACATTAATTTGTAGCATAAACCTTAATAATTTAATTAGTAATCAATCACATATTATTTAGATTAATTTCACTACAAACATTGAATCAAATATTAAGCGGCCTAATACACTGAAACATGTTGTGATGCACGCTTTGACTCCTTTTTTCATGATACTTCCATCAGTTTCAGTTCGCCCACACATTACTTCGATACGTCGATGCCAGTCTACACACACTGCAACTTGCAACATGAAACCAACGAGTCAATGTGTGCATCTCGGCATGTTTCAGTGTGTGTAGACTCCATAGAAGTGGTTATGTTATATAAAAACAAATATATTGCTGCTTTCTTTCCTGTTTTTTTATTTGGTATTCTCTCATCAAATTTAATTGAATAGACAAGCAAATGGTTACCTTTTTAAAAACCTGTTTATTTACTTGAAATTGAAATTCTCATCTTTCAGCTGTTTCGGCCTTTTTATTTGACATCGATATATCATCACATCAGTCAAACCCAGTGAAGACACAAATCCAATGGACACCTTGTCGACACCAATGTTAAAAATTTTGGAACTACCAATACCAACCAAAATTACTCTTCAGCTCACCAACAAATTTCTGATCAAAACCATACCATATCTTAGTAGTTTTTAGTTAAAAACTTGTACATATAAGATTAAATTAATGGCCTTATATGATAAGAGTTTAAATGCAATCACTTTCCTTGAAGGTTGTTCAGAGAAGGCTTTCAACAAGCTATCTTCTGACCTACTCGACCTCTTGTGAGAGTCTCATACTAATTTTCAGTTATAACATTTCCAAAATTATAATCAGATTAAAATTTTTACAAGACCACGTTCTTACTCTAACTCTATTCCTAACTGCCGAGAAAATTTCTCTCAAAGTGGCTGAATAAAAATTATATTAATTTTAAAATACGACATTTCTAGTGTGCAGAAATGACATACGAGTACATCTAAACTTGCTTCCTTTTGAAACATTTCTAGTTCTAAGAAAATAGATAAGCTAGACTATGACTTTTACAAAAGAACATGTAAAGTTTCTAGTTTTATCATGTGAGAAAGGACTGATAAAACTAGCAGAGAATTTAATCAGTGTGGGACGAATATATCTAAATTTTAAATATGTAGTAAAATGTAATGCGATATACCAACTTAGTTAATGAAATAATAGAAAATATTGTTGGTTTAAAACAATATACTGCTTAAATATCACTTCAGTATAAATTTAGTGATGAGCTGTATTTAACATCTTTCGGACCATTGATGACAGACAGAATTTAATTTTTTTCTATAAACAGATTCCTATAAGAACAAAACAGAGAATAGAATTAAACATTAAATTGTTTTTAAATGTGGATACACCTAGATGACCTAAATAAAAAGTATAAAAAAAAGTTATACAACAATCTAATCAAAATGTAATAATAAATTTGTAATTTAATAATAAAACAAGTTACAAAGTACAATGAAACAAATAAATGAAATTAAGCTCATATAAGTAATACAGTAATAAATATTAAATTAAAAATGAGTTTAATTGCCTCCCCCCTTGGGCCATCCTATTGAGGATGGTAATGAATAACATTACTCTTCGAAAATGTAACTATTCACAAAGATTTCTTAATTCAGTGAAAATTCATTTTTAGTTCCTTTTGTATGAAGTCATGATTTCATTTCTATTTACGTACAGCTACGTCTACTTTAAACGACCGGAGGGCGCTGATATCCATGTCTTTCGGTGACGGAACAAGTTTATCATTAAAACAGGTTAAGTTCAGTCATTTTAAGTAAAAATTCCCAAAATAATGGAACTAATTCAAGCTAAAATTCTGTATATATGTTATTTTTTTTTCAATTTATTTCGTTACAGTAGCTGTTCCGTTTTCACCTGTTTTTTAATTATTTTTTACTCTTAAAACAATTACAAATAAAATGAAAAATTACATAACTAATCCGGAGTCTGAAGGACCATGTTTTATATGCGTTCAAAAAAATAAATTTTAATTTTATAAACTCGAGATATAAATAAACTACTCGTAATTTTTCCTATTCGGACAGCAAACAATATATACGAGATGGCGAGAAAAAGCGACTTACCCTGTAGATTATGCAGCTCCCTGTCTTCCACGTTGGAGAGGGCCCTTTAATCTTGGTGAATAAAAGGATGTGGTTCGAAAATGCAGACAGGCAATAGGCACATACTAATTATTTAGGAAAGTCAAAAGAAACAGGATTTAAGCAATTAATATCTAACGCCAGTTTGTGTACCATTGAAGTGTTATTTAACATTTAAATCATGTTTCTTGATAATCATTAATTTGCACTCCGGAAACCTGTAATTTGCTCTATCAAAGTTTACAATTATAAAGATGAACACTGAACTAGATTAACCTCATGTTTAAACTTTAGCAACTTGTAGTACCTTTTGGATTTCCAACTTTCCTGTATTGAATAGAAAAGTCTATCCTGGTCTTTCAAGGTAGGTGATTATTGTATGCAGTTTTGGTTTGTATTAAATTATTTGTTTTAAAATAAGTTATTTGCCATGTTAAAATGTTGTCTATAGTGAAACGTGATTTCTTGCAAGTATGTCATTGGTTTATTGTCTTTTAAGGTGACAAAATTTTAAAATAAAACTAAAGCCCCGAAACTAGTGTTTAATTACCAGTCCGGACTCACTCAGCAAGCCGTAACGTTACATCTTGTCGTCCAACCCGAAAGCCTGTTAAATTCCAAATTCAAATAAAATAGTTTTACTAAACCTTATTGTACTAGCATTTAGTGCGCCGCTACTGTGCAAAAAAAACCGGTTGTTTACGACGAGGATCGGTTGCGCGCGTGGAGAGATGAATTCGGGTGTGCAGCGGCAGAGAAGTAGAACGAGGCAGGCCACTGCCAGAGCAAGATTAAAGTTGTTGCTTGTAAAATTTGGATGACTGCTTTGAATTGTTAACTTTGCGAGTGGAAAATGTTGGCAAGGTGATGCCGACTTGTGGATGGAGTTGAGCTGTTGAATGTTATTAGGCCCAGGCCGTACACTCGATAAAAGGAGAAAGGAATAAGAATGTTTACTTTTATTGACGTCTCTACGACCCAAAAAGATACGTAACTTCGAACCCCTAGGTACCTAGGCACTACCCATTAACTTGTGTCTGACACCTTATGTGCCTCGCGAGTGAACAGTAAATGGTTGACATATTTCTAAAAGATTTGCAAATCCGCCCCGTGCTGTTAAACTAAAGTCGTGTAAACATTTTGCCTTTATTTATACTTGATTATCATCGACTGTTTAAGTAGCTACACATTTTTTCCATATTATACTGGCAGCAAGTTGCTTTATGTTAAAGAAAAACAATCTATCTTAAACCTAAAAGATGGTGGCGCCCAATAATACATAATTTAGTTAACTTTATATTTTTTTGTACCATTTGTATAGGTGATTGTCTGAGTTTGTTCTTGTTTTATCTAGTTGTAAGTTGATTTGATTTATTTGGTTAATCGCTGCTTCCCCGCTCAGAGAAGAGAATCGTAAATATTGCTTATTTTGAATAAATGTATTTTACTATTAAATTTTAGTTTCATTCAATAAAATTTACTTTTAACTATTTTAATGACATTATGACCGACGTTATACTGTCACTAAAGCGATGAAAGCGTCTGGGCGTACTAGACCCTCCATGCAGTTTAATAATAATCAAACTTCATTGATTCTCAAAATACAAGAATTAATGTAAATGCAGCAGCCAACAGTATTTTTTTACCGCAATCTTCCTCTTTCAAAGAAGCAAGAGGAAATGCAAGTAGTCCATACATGGGTGGTGCACCACACATGCATTTACATGATAATTACCACATCACCTAGGCATGCAATCGTTATATAATTTTCCATCACCGATGTTGCCAGCAAATGTATCTCTATATCTAGAACAAGTAATCACTCGAGTAATAACAAGTTATGAACAGGTTGCCTGTAAACAGACAAAATGTTAACAATAGTAATCTTAGCAATGACGTAAATAATAATGGTGTAAATTTAAATAGTTCAGAAAATTTAAAAGCCATAAAGGTTCTACCAGTATATGATAATGAGGAAGCTCTCCACCCTGTAGAGTTTTTATTACAATTAGAAAATAATTTTAATATACAAAATGTACCTTATAAGTTCAAATCTCGAAGCAACGAAACTATGGGCAGATGCTATCCTACATAATTTCAAAATTATTCGTAGTTTACATCATCCTTTTTAGAGCAATTTTGGGGGCCATGTCAGCATGAAATATCTACAAAATTTAAATCAGATTTATATGTGGAAGGCTCATCATTAGTAGACTATTTTGCTTACCATGTAGGCTTTTGCAACCACAGTATAGTGATAAACTATTAATAGCTACAATTGCAAGCAACCTTCCTCCCTATGTTTCAACTATGTTGGTAGGTGCAATCAATGTAAAAGAAACGTTAGGTCATTTAAGTTTGGCAGAATACTATACAAATAACAATAGATCTTTCTATCTGGTAACATCAATCTTGATACAAATCATTTTAGGTATGCCAGTGGTAATACAATGAATACGGGTTTTCAATCAAAGGATTCAAATAATATCCAAAAGAGACATATTAACTCAGTCGATTGTGACAGAAAATGATCGGGGAAATGCTTAGATCTCTTATATATAGGCTCCAATGTGGGAGTGATTTTAAAACAGGCCAGTGATATTTTTGATGACCAATGAGAACATTTATTAGAACGCTGCGAATTTAAACATGAAACAGCCATATGTCATTCGCCTACTATTGAAAGCAACTTATATGGGTATGCCTATCCTGCTTTAATAGTGGGAGTACAATTTCAGCTATTTCTATTGAAGTGTGGTCCCAACTATCAGATTATCATGACAGAAGCCCTCATTTTCCCTGGATAAGGATACGTGTTGGTGCGTTTAAATCAAAATTAGAAAAGTATCGCTACAAATGAAATTACAATTTTCAATAGAAAAAAATGTTTTTACTCATGAATTCATTCTAATAAATGATCTGATATATCCTGTAATAATTGGAGTAAATTTGTTACGCTCATTTAAGGTAATGGGGGCTTCACAATTAACATGCACAAGAGAGGAAAAAGTAATGAATTTACTTGGGAAATTTTATAATCATGAGTTCACTTCACCCAGCTCTGCAAACATATGTGCTCTTGTCAAAAAACAGGATGCAAATATTCCTCATCGTGAACATGTTTATTCTGAGGACGATTTTAAAGACATTGTTACATCATGCAACAAATTTACTGGATCTATGTCATCAATAACATACGGATCCATTGTTTGGTATCCCAAAGGATCACAATGGACGGCCAAAGCCAATTAGCACCACACCTTCAGCTGTAATGGAAATCCTCCTGGACATACCCCCTCTTCATATATATTTGGAGAGAAAGACTAGGTGGGCAACCTACAGACTGCCATTAATATGCCGCAGACTAGTATCATGGAGCGGAATAGGTTGCTGGATGACGTAGAGAATCACAGCATCCTGGGAATGCCTTCGGATACTATGCCTACCATAACGAACTACTAGCTGACCTTCAACATCCTTTCTCCGGAAAGAAATGAGTGGGATTGGAATAAAGCCGACCTACTAAGCGCGGACAGTTGCTGGTTTACAAACGGCTCCAAAACTCCCGAGGGATTAGGATTAGGAGGTTTTTTGTGAGTGGTTCCCTGTGGACCCTCCACTGTGGCCATCAGCAGGCCTATTATGGCTTACTCCTAGTTATATTTCAGCCAATAAGTTCAGTCTCTTAATGAAACTGATAACCTTATTGGGTGAGAATGTGTCCAGATCCTCTGGCAGCAGTTGCCCTTTGCCAAATATTGAGAATCGGATCCTCTCCGTAGAGGGGACAGGTGCATAAGATGTGGTCTGCCTTCTCATCATCCTCCAGGCATAGACGGCACTCGGCGTTTTCCGCTAGGCCGAGTTTATGCAGATGATAGTTTAGTCGGCAGTGCCAGGTATATAGGCGTTTTAGAGTTTTCAGATTTAACCTATTTAACTTTAAAAGTTTCTTAGCTCTTGATTTCAAAGGGTATTTTATAAACGCCTTCGAATGAACTAATTCTGGTAATTCTTGCCAATACTGGAGAATTCAGAGTTCCTCTCAGCCCAGGTTGAGATAGCCATCTTAGCAGTGCTTGAAGATATGCCAAGTATCGGTTTTGGTCCGATGATTCATGATCCAGCTCCTTGTCTGGCCAAGGAGTCGGCTATTTCGTTACCTTCCATACCAGAGTGGCCAGATATCCAGACCAGAGTTACATCGTTGTTTTTGCTGAAATGATTTAGAGCCTTCTGACAACCGTTTTAGAGTTACACCGATAGGAGCCAAGAGCTTTTACAGCTGCTTGGCTATCTGAGACAATTTTTATTGATCTGCGTGTAAGATACATATATTTCAGCCTTCACACACACAGTTCAATGGCATGAACCTCAGCCTGAAAAATAGTTGCATTAGTACCTAGGCTTGAGGATATCCTCACCCTTGGTCTGTAGCTATGTACTCTGGTTCCTGTTCCCTCGGGGAGTTTTGGAGCCGTCTGTAAATCAGCAACTGTCTGCCCTCAGTAGGTGGGCTTTATTCCGATCCCACTCATCTCTTTCCGGAGAAAGGATGTTGAAGGGCGGATCGAGTTGGTCATGGTAGGCATACTACCTGAGGACATTCCCAGGATGCTGTGATTCTCTATGTCATCCAGCAACCTGTTCCGCTCCATGATACTAGTCTCCGGCTTATTAATCGGCATTTGTTGCAGTCTGTAGGTTGCCCACCTGGCCTCTTTCTCCAAATATATACGAGGAGGGGGTAAATCCAGGAGGATTTCCACTGCAGCTGACGGTGCGGTGCTAATTGCCCCCGTTACGGTCACGCTGCTAATCTCTGCAATCCAGAAAGTTTTGTTTTCGTGGTCCGTTGTGATTCTTTCGGCCACCAAACAATGGATCCGTATGTTATCATTGGTCTGATGACCGTGACATAGATCCAGTAAATTTGTTGGGGACCCGTGCCCCAGGATTTGCCACAAATACGACAGCATATCCATAAGGACAGCTTTGCTTTGTGGATTACCTTTTCCAGATGGGAGTTTCAATTAAGTGATCTAGAGTGATTCCTAGATATTTCACCTCCGCAAATGGAATAATTTCACCCATTAAGGAGGGCGGTCTTAAGTCCTCCAGCTTCCTATTCCGAGTGAATGGTACTATTACTGTTTATTGAGGGTTTACTCCTGAGGGAACAGGAGCAGGAGTACATAGCTACAGACCAAGGGTGAGGATATCCTCAAACCTAGCTACTAATGAAACTATTTTTCAGGCCGAGGTTCATGCCATTGAACTCTGTGTGCGAAGGCTGGCCTTTTAAAAATGATTTAAGTCTGCCTTCTCTTCAAGATAATTTTATTGTAAAATGTCATTAACTTTGCTTGGTTTGCGACACTTGCTTATATTTAATTTTGCCTGGTTTGCCGGCACTTCTTTATATTTAATTTGGCCCCGTTTGCCGGCAATTGTTCATATTTAATTTTGCTGGGTTTGTCTGCATTTATTTGTAAGATAAAACTTCTTTATCTATTTAAATAATGCATCTTACACGCATATCAATAAAAATTTTCTCAGATAGCCAAGCAGCTATAAAACCTCTTGGCTCCTACCGATGTAACTCCACAACGGTATGAAACTGTCAGAAGGCTCTAAATCATTTGAGCAAAAACAACAAAGTGACTGGTCTGGATACCCGGCCACTCTGGTATGGAAGGTAACAAAATAGCCGACTCCTTGGCCAGAAAAGGAGCAGGATCACGGATCATCGGACCAGAACCGATACTTGGCATATCTTTAAGTACTGCTAAGATGGCTATCTCAACCTGAGCTGAAAGGAAAACTCTCCAGTATTGGTAAGAGTTACCAGGATTAGTTCATTCAAAGGCGTTTATAAAATACCCTTTGATATCAAGCGCTAAGAAACTGAGTTAAACAGAGTAAACCTGAAAACTCCAACAGGCCTATACATATACCGGGCACTGCCGATTAAACATTCATCTGCATAAACTCGGCCTAGCGGAAAACGCCGAGGGCCGCCTATGCCTGGAGGATGATGAGAAGGAAGACCACATCTTATGCACCTGTCCCGCTGTGGAGAAGATCTGATTCTCAATATTTGGCAAAGGACAACTGCTGCTATAATTAGGAGTGAGCCTGCTGATGATGGCAGTGAAGGGTCTACAAGGACCCACTTACAAAAAATTGAACTTAACCTAACCTACATCATGCACTTTCTTAACGGAAACCGAAAAGAAAATGTTATACAAATTGATGTTAAATCACAGCAAAGTATTTTAAATAGGCCAGGACTCACATGAATACATCCACAGTATAAGACTGAAAGATTGTACGGACTTTTTCGTACGACCATATCCTATACCTGTTTCTCATAGAGAGGCAGTTGAAAAAACTATTAGACAGATGTTAGATTGGAATGTCATACGAAGGTCAAATTCACAATATATTTCCCCTTTGATGACAACTGTCAAGGTTCAGCAGATGTACGTATTTGCTTTGATGCCTGTAAGCTAAGCAAGATGATGGAAGTTGACTGGGAGCTACCCCGTCCATTGACGAGATAATTAAGACCATGCCAGGCAGGCAAATCATGTCGACATTAGATTATCACATGGATTCTGGTAAATAACCTTAAGACCAGAGGACAGGAAATATAGGGATTTATGGTTGGTACAAAAACTTACCAATTTTGTGTTCTCCCGTATGGTTTACAATCGGCCACAAGCTCATTTAACAGGTGTATGGACACAATTTTTGGTGATAGGTTTGATGGTTTTCTTATATACTATGTCGATGATATCCTTATGTCAGAATTTTTTGGAGAAATCTTAGTACATTTAAATTTAGTCTTTCGTCGTTTGAATGAACAGGATTTAATATCAAGCTACGAAAATGTAGTTTTTTTGGGCAAGAAATTTTGTATTTAGGTTATGTCATCAAAAATGATACAACCGAGTCACGCCCAGAGGGCACACAATATATTAGGCCAAAGAATATCAAAGAGTTGTCTAGGATTTATGCAATTATGACATCATTTTGTCCCAGATTTGCAGCCCTCACCGAAACTCTAACTGCTCTGCTAAGAAAGGGAATTCCTTGGAAGTGGGGAACAGTTCAAGAAAATGCATTCTTGGACATCAAAGCAGAATTCAATATCAACAAAACTTTATCTTTTCTTGGTTTTTATTTTTGTAATTTTGTGTTTCTCTACATATTTGTGTAATTGTATTATTGTTAATTTGTATATATATTTGTATTTTGATTTTGTCTCACGAAATAAATATATCTATCTAATTAATAAAGTTCATCTTACTTTATAGGCCTAATACTAATTTAGATTGGTGTGTACAATGCGATGCAAGTGATGAGTTGTAGCTTGGGGCAGTCGACTTTTATTAGACAGGGAAAGTGCATACAGTAAAGAAGTCCTCATTGCAGTGTATTTTTTACAGAAATGGTGAATTTATTTATTGGCACGTCCATTTCACTGTATACTGACAACAGGGGTCTAACTTATCTTCAGATTTGTAGGCTTCTTTCACCACAAGTAACTAGATAGGCTGGATTAACCCCATCTTTAAACTTTAGCAGCTTGTAGAACCTTTTGGATTTCTAATTTTCCTATATCGAATAGAAAAGTGTGTCCTGGTCTTTTAAGGTAGGTGATTATTGTATGCAGTTTTGGTTTGTATTAAATTATTTATGTTTTTATGTTATACACTTGTTTTATCTATGTTAAGTCTATATTAAAACGTGATCTCTTAAGTGTTGCAAGTATATCAGTCTTTTAAGGTGTCAAAAGTTTTAAATAAAACTAAAGCCCCGAAACTAGTGTGATTACCAGTCCGGACTCGCTCAGCTAACTGTTACGTTACAATACCATTGAGCTATCCTGTTTCACAAATTTAGTCCCCCATTGCCACAAATAATACATGAATACTAGTGCACTCCGATTATATTTCTTTTTTAATTTTCTTTCCTAATTTTTTCGATCATTTGGCAAAAGATTTATTGATAGTGATAGTGTCAAAATTAAAAAATCCGAAATCCAAATTACTGGTTTTAATCAAGAAATGGAAGGAGGAAATAAAAAAGTGTCTACAAGATCAGAACAGATTCTTTGATGAAAATGATGACTTTGAAGTGACATGTAAAGAAATCGTAAAATAACTCGACAATTTTTTGTGAATGCTCACCAACTACGTTTAATAAATTTATGTATTATAAAATATCTGATGTGGCCAGCACATAACTTTCTTATACCAGTATATATCATCCTGATCAAAAAAATCATTGTTTAATTCTTCACTTACCTCAATTAAATTTTAAAAACGTACCGTGAAATGTTTCATACTTTTTTTTTTAATAATTAATTATCAGCGTCCTTCCATACTATCAATAATAATCAGTGTTGTAAAATTTCCGAAATTTAAAAACTCGAGGAAATTTTACGAAACATTTCCGAAAATTTCGGAAAAAATTGAAATTTATTGGAAACTTTGCACTTTAAATGAGGGCAATGGTATCCATTTATATTATTTGTGGCGATGAGGGACTATAAGTTTGTTATTTAAACAGGATAGCTTAGTGGTATTAAAATAATATCCTATTTCTTTGAGTTAACTTGTTTGAATAATAAGCTTGCTCCGTCACCGGAAGCAGACATTGATATCATCGCCCCCGGTCATTTAAAGAAGACGTAGCTGTATTTATAAAATTGCATTTGCCATCAAGAGAATTAAATAAGAAAAAGAACTGGGGAAAACCAAAATGCACAACTCGCAGCAGTCACAGCAATAATAAAAAAATACGAATTGATACACGAAATATATGGAAATTACATAAGGGTAATTTATTTAGGTATTTAGAAACTTCTTAACATTATCAAAACACAATTTTTCTTTAATTGTAGAAACTAAGTTATAAAGATCAGAACTATTTTTTTCACGAGAATTGTATGAAATTTTCATGAAATGTTATGAAATCCCCACGAAATTTATGAAATTTTCAGAAATTTTTTTGGAAAATTAAGAAATTTTAGGAAACTTAAAATTTCGGAAATGATTCAATGTTTCCTACTGAAATTTTGCCCATGAAACGTTTCGAAATTTCCGTTTCGTTTCATTTCATTTCCATGAAACGTTTCCTTACTCACAACACTAATAATAATTCATGTCATATTTAAATAATTTCTTATTGACATTGACATTTTTGTAACTAAATTAGATATTTCAAATGTCGAACTGCCAGATTTATTCTAACCCCATTTTATGAGGTCAAGTGCGTACAAAATCTCAGTTTACATCAGCTTTATTTAAGTACTTGGAAAATATATTTTAAACGCTTGATATAGTAGACATAATTTATATTCTTTCATCAAGAATATATTTTTTTGTAAAGTCAAATACAAAAAAGTTTGGGTCCAGTGGCTAATTTTACTCATCGCCGAATTTCTCATTGTCTTTGGCCTTGAGAACAAGTATACTAAATTTAAAAGCTTTTCTGACTGCAATCGCGATACTACAGACATACAAATTGTTTCCATAAAATATTTTTTTCATTATAATTCGTCGGGATTCTTCCAGAAATGCAATAAAAAATTTTAATTTTTTTCTCCCAAATTGTACCTTTTTTCTTCCATTCATTATGTCTCTTCCGGTGGTACCACTTTCACCAAATTTAATGTGTCACCTAAAATATTGTTGACAATCTTACCTGCCAAATTTGGAAGGGAAATCTACCATCGCGGATATACACAAACACCTTACACATACACACACCACACAAACCACACACACACACAGCCCACACACACCCACACCACAGACACACCCACACCACATACACATCCAAACCAACACCACATACACACCCACAACACACCACACACCCACTCCACAAACACGCACACCACACACACAACACACCACACACACATACTACACACGCACACCTTACACACACACACACACGCACCCGCGCACACACACCACACACACGCACGCACACCACACGCACGCACACCACACACGCACGTACACCACACGCACGCACGCACACCACACACGCACGCACACCACACACACGCACGCACACCACACGCACGCGCGCATACCACACGCACGCACACCACACGCGCGCACACCACACACCACGCGCGCACACACACCACACGCGCGCGCACACACACACACACACACCTTTAAATTAACAGCTCTCTTAAAGAGATAACCAAGTTCTATCTTACTTGGAAGAAGCTTTAAAATCTGCTTTGAAATTTGACCACTTTCTGTCATCACTCCTCCAACCTGTAAACCAATTTTTAACTTCATCTTTTAATATGTTAGGTAACATTGTGACAATTTTATATTGGTCCCATTTTTGCTGATTCATAACATTTTCCACATTATTAAGTACAGCCATCATAGCAGTTAGTACTTTGTTGGGTAGCAAGATCACCATTGTCGGCCATTTTGTAAATCTGTATCTGAAATCACACAATTTTATGTTAAAACAGTAAAAATGCTAATGGGGCCCAACGCAGCGCTTGATTTCTGGTTCCACTTCTGATGTTAGGTTTTATATATTAAGAGCGTAAACAAATACGCAACACAAAGATAAAATAATAACGACCACACCGAACAAGGCTATTCTGACGTGCGATTCATAATATACATATGTAAATCAGAGCACACTATTACTGAATTACCACTTGGACATGTAATATTGGGGTCGCTTGATGCTAATAGGTCCATTCTTAAAATGAAATTGCTTAATGTTTACATCACTTTCTGTCTTGCTTTATACATACATAAATAAATTATTAAGCCATCACTTTAAAATACACATTATTAGAGAACAAGATTTTTAAAAAGCCTTAAAATAAAATAACTTTTAATACTACTTTTAATAGCTTACCTCCATATACCTAAATATCTTCTAGTGAAATGTAGTGCACATTCAAACATTAATTAACAAGTGTTTTTTTAGTTTAATTTCTATATTTAAACAAAGCCGGTCCATAAATTGGGTAAGTATTTTCAGCCCTACTATAAACGGAAACCTAGATAAAGAATATCTTTTTTGTTTACTTCTGTTGGAAATACAAAAAAATTGTCATTTCAGCATTATAAAGAAAGAAAAAAAGAGAGGGTGAACCGTACCGCAATTAAACATACAAATCTAATTCATATTGTCAAATTTTTTTGAAATTATATACCTAATGTAATATAAATACAAAAATACCTGCCAACCATGTAATGATAACACTGGTCTTATATCGGAGGGACCCCACCATTTCCCCGCAACTTGACCCCATGGAACTTTTATAGACACTTCTTTACAGTTCAATTCATGTGATGCAACATAATATCGTACATTGATTAATCTGGATTTAAAACATTTCATAAATAAGCTTCCGTTTAAAAACATTTTTAAACTCTCTTGAATTAGATTTGGAATCGTAAAGTTACTCTTAATAGCAGATAAATGCGATTTAACATTGTGTACTTAAAATATAATTTTTTTTTACTTGGCTCTTGGCTGTTGAAACAAAGTACACAGATAATATATTATTAAACTATATTTAAAACAATCAAAGTACAATAATAGCACCCCAGAATATAGCACAACCATAAATTAATTCATTTCGTTGCACCAACTTATAGGTTACAGAACACGTGACAGAACCACAATATACCAAAATTAAAGCTATGTTCTCAAAACGACTTTTTGTTTCCTGCGTCTCACGTCGCTTGTTTTTGATTGGTGACTTGCTCCAAGAAGTTGATCTATTTGTCAGAAAAAGTTCGTCAGAGCTCGATCCTAAAACGAACAAATTTAATAACGTACAATTACATACATAATGATTTACCCGAAATATTTAAGATATATTTATCTTAAGCTAGTTCAAATTGACACAAATATGCGCAAGTTTCTAAATATATATCTTATTAGCTTAAAGTTAATTATCAAAAGTAACTCCGAAACGTTGAGATCTAAACTAAAAAGCTACGATTTCTAAATTATACATCACGATTTTTGGAGATAGAAACAACAACAAAATTATTACTATATTCGTGTGTGAATATAGAATCAATCACATATTATAAAAACTGTTACACTTTATACATTTGCATTTATTGTTATAAAAAAGTCAAAATTATTAAACGTGTCCGATTGTCTCATACAGAAGTTTTATTGATGGTGGAGGTTATTTACCATATTCATTAGTGACAAAACTTGTTTATCCCGAACACGTATATACTGTTTTGACTTATTTATTCCGTGGCTCAAGAAAGACTATCAGCGCTAGGTATTCTATCCATAGATAATGAAATGTGTGAAGCAATCAATTTGAGCAATATTATTAAAAATCAAAGAAGGTTTAGTGCCATATTCCCCAAAAAGAAACAATTATGCAGCTATGGACACGTGTTTCGGAGTTATTGCCCCTCATCAGCGTAGCGTAGCTAAGGAATTGGATTTACGATGCGATAGATCAGGAACAAGAACTAAAATAAAGCTGGAAAGTACAGTACACAGTACTCAATTAGTGTCTTCATGTTCCCATGTGCCACATTTGGGGCCTCGATGAGCACAGTCAACACACAGAGCTCTATGTGTACTGCTCATTTCCACCTGGCACATACAAATAAAACAAGATAGATTTATTGGGGTTCAAAATAAAACAAAGAAGGTTTAGTGCCATATTCCCCAAAAAGAAACAATTATGCAGCTACGGACACTATCTTGTTGGTGACGCCAACGCATGTTTATTTTCACTGTCAAAAATACAAGTTCCATCATCCATGCCTCTTTAAAGCAATTAAATCTGCCCCAGCAATAACCAAAATTGTCGCAGAGGATCAACGGAAACTATCCTGTATATTCTGCATTTGGTAAATTTAAAAATTTGGCGACAATTTGAGGCATTTTGCCAAACTGATATACTCCCACTACTTGCCCGCAACCTTTCTCATTTGAATATTTAAAGAAAAAGTGGCAACTCCTAAAATTTTCAGGATGGCATGCAATATATTTTCTATACAATGGCATTTAGGTTTCGTTTATCACAAATGATCTTGATTTCTTCATTTTATTATTCGGTAATCTTCTATGTCATTCAAATTTAATTGGTGCGATATGCACCGGCCACACCAAATATTAAGGCCACTTAAAAAGTAAAAACTACATAAATATGTAGGTAATTTTAAAATTCTCACATTCTAAACTTACCTTATTCATTAAGTATATATGATCTAGTGCTTGAATAAAAAACGTTTCAAGTTGTCTATTTAATAATATTTAATTGAACCACATAAAACCACAGAGTATCTAGTTATAGGTACTCTGTGCCTAAACTTGAACACAAATTTAAAGTTCTGTGACTTGAATGATAATTTATCCAATCAGAATACAATGTGGTACTACCCGGTTATTACTATTTCTGCACCCGAAAAGCCCTATTGATGATGGAGTGATGACTGATGACACCAAATTGAAATTGCTTGGTATATGCAGTGTTGTCAAATTAAAAATTTGTTATCTCTTCAAAAAGTTGTCCGATTTCACGTATTGAAAAGTTTCCAGATTTCACCAATTTCTTGTTTTTTCTTTCATTTTCAAAATTATTCTTAAAATTTAATTAAACCACATAATTTTAGTAGCAAAAATAAAAAACCATCATACAAAAAATATAAAATATGTATTTATTATTAGGATAATAGGATAATCTTAATAAAAAAAAGTTTGCTTAACCACCTCTCGAGTCACCGAAGTAACTCCCAGAAAATCCTAGGATTTTGTGTTGAGTAAAGAGAGACGATGCCCTACAGTTTATCATGCAGTCCGAACCACTCTAGGGCATTGACAGTTCCCTCCTCCGTCTTAATCCGAAACAAATTACAAATATAATTTCTAACTACCTCCGGAATGGATTCGAACCATCGATATTCGGTACCGAGTAAATAACTATAAGCGCTTTACCCACTCGGCTACCATGTCCATAATAGCAGTAGTAATAATAAAAAGTTTGCTTATTGCTGAACAATATGAATGTAAAGTCAGATTCACACCTACGTATGACCACTCTGCATTTTTGATGCATTTAAATTTAAACAAGCACGTGCAGTTTTGTCGCATTACTTTTAAATTGCACAATCTCTCACACTTGAGGGTTTCGTACCTAAAATAATTCTGTTGGTGTTATGTAAAAAATACAACAGTTGGTATTAAATAATAAGTTATTATTAGGTATTATAACTATTATAAGTTTGTTAGGTTGGTGTAAACATAACCTTTTATGATGAACGTTTTCGTTTCTAAAAATGCGTTGACGATGTTTAGTTTTGCTTAAAATTAATTTGAATGTATTGTTGTTTACAATATAGACGAATCCACATTGTTTTCGGTAAGCAGTGATGTATATTTAGTAGTCGAACAAAATTATAATTTCTATATTTAATTGATACATAAAACAAGCAAGATCATAACACCAATGAGGGCTACTGTTTTTAGGTTCACCAGTTGGCGCCACTGGCGAATAAGGTCGCTGTCAAAAGTTATTGTCTGGAGCGGAACAAATTTATAGGGTTTTATTATATTTATTTCGTACACCAGTAAATAAAAATACTTGTAAATTATGCTTCAGTGTTGTGCAGTTCCATTTTATTCGGAAAAATAGGCGGACATATGCTTTGAAGAGACAAAACTCGCCTAAAACAGTGGTTGGGAGTAATTCGCAGGGATAACTTTACTCCTTTGAAACATTCGTGTATTTGTAAGGAACGATTTAATCCTGACGATTTTGCATTACCAAAGGAGTCTACTACAGAAAATCGTAAGAAATAATCAACATTCGTTGCTTTCATCATGCTCATGCTTGATATAACCTAACTTTTATGACATAAGACACCTCTGATAGGTATTATAATTTCCCTACTGAGCAAGTAAATTACTTACTTTCCCCTTCTGCCATCATTGTGTTAACTGTTTTTCTGCTAATTTTTATTAAAATTACTAAAAACTTGCGGTAAAAAGCCATAGTAAACATTACCATTCAGTGACATGGACCTTACCCTACACTAGCGCCTCTCGTGGTAAATTCAAGCGCGGTAGTCCTCATTGCTCTGTAGCTGTTATTGTATAAATTATAATCGAGTATCCAAAGGAACTGATATAAAGTATTTTCATATCCCTAAAAACGGAGATCTTCTGAAACAGTGGATTTATGGTCTGTCGACGCAGTGAAAAAATAAATTTAAAACATGTTAATTATCTATAATATCTAACCATAACGATAACCAATAGAAGCATTATGACAATAAGAGCTTTTCTAGGCAAATTTTAGAACAACAATTTATTAATATTTCAGCTGTATTTAGTAAAATTAATTAACAAAATAGATGAAAAATCTAATTAATTACACTATATGAACATAATCAAATAGCAACTGTTAGTTAACCATTGTAACGAAGTGATTTTTCCGGTAACCATTTTCGGATGTAATAAGACTTAATTGGGTTCATCTCTCACTTTGGTACATCCTATATAGTATAACTAGTATGAATGTTTCCGTTAAAACCGATTCGAACCAGAGTTCAAGTTCTTTTAGAAGTCCAGTATGTGGAATAACAATTATTTACTAAACATAATTGTTTCAAACCGATTTATTTTCAGAGTAATCATAAGTTATTTTCTTATTTTATTATCTCAATGATGAACCACTTGTTGTGTTTTTACTAAACATCCATCAAGTAAGACGTTGAAAATTGAATTTAATTTAGTTTAATTCAAAGCAAAGTTGAGAATAGTTGTTAATGATAAAAGAGTACACTTCTATTTTTGTCTAAATAATTTATAGAATAAATTATTGGATTTATAGTAAAATATTAATTCATGACTGTTTTTAAAGATTTCTTTTGGTAAATACATAATTTTAAAATTATGAGAAAGCGATTTCCGGCGTCGGAATATTTTATAAACTTTTGTTTATGTGAAATAACGCAGGGAATTTGTTTATGCACAGTACGCCAAACTTGCTTGGAAAACATTTACGAAGCACGCAATTTGTTCAGAATCCTTTGAAACACGTAAGCATGTGACTCTCGTGTGGGGGATCTGTGAATAAAATCGCACGCACGAGTCAAGAATATCATCTTCTGACAAGTGGTCAGATACCCCGACCGTACCGTACAAGCAGCTCCCAAACTCCAGTGTGCTCCGACAAATTCTCCAGTGGTAAGAATTATTTTTCACAATTTTATTGCATTATTGTAGATTTTGGTGCATTTCCGTAATTTACCGTTTGTCTCGCATTTCTGCTATATTCTCTTGTCCGTTAATCGTCTACAAATACCGTACGAACCCCAGATATCCGGAAAATACCGTGATTCATTAAGTAAATCCGGGTTACATATTTTAACTACGAGCATATCAAGATTTCATTAGTAGATACCACACGAGTGAGATTTTTCTCTAGAACTGTGAAAGGAATCTCACGGTGCCTCGGGAAGTAATACATAAACCGTTCTGTTCAACGCGTGTAAGGTTTATTTTCTTTAGACCTATGAAAGGAACCTTACCGCCCCCGCGGTAGAATTGCCAATCCGTAGCCACTACATCTGAGTAGTGAAACAAGAAGGCTCGCAGATAAACATATAACCCTTCGTTTTATCGATACCTAGAGCAAAAATACGCCTTAACTCCGCCCGCATATATCTGGTCTAGTCAGCTCAAGGGACAGTGTGTGCCTTAAAGAAGCGAAAGTAAATTGGAGCCTAATGCTATGTCACGAGGTTACCACCAATTGGTGGAGAAAAACCTCACTCGCGCTGAATTTACTAACGAAATCCGGATATATGCTTAAGCATATATCCGGATTTCGTTAGTAAATTCAGCGCGAGTGATGTTTTTCTCTAGAACTGTGAAAGGCATCTCACCGTGCGGTGGGAAGTAACGCACTAACCGTTCTAATCAGCACGAGTAAGATTTTTCTCTAGAACTGTGAAAAGAATCACATCGTGCCGTGTAAAGTAATGCACTAACCGTTCTATTCAGCAAGAGTACGGTTTTTCTCTAGAACTGTGAAAGGACCCATCACTGTGCCTCATGGCGTAATGTCGTAACCATATATCGTTTGATATTTGTATTCACTAGAGACATAAGTCGCTGATCTATAGATATAGCACATTCGTGAGTAGCCAGTCAGATATACCGTCTGCCCCTAAATTGACATCATCATGTTGTGGCATTTCTGCACTCCGTAACCAATAGCACCTGGATATTTCTGCACTGCCCGTCTGCTGTAATTCTGCCTTAAGCACCAGCGACCATAGAGTCACTAACGGCTTGCCATAGACACCAGTTACCGTAGATTGCTTTCATAACTGCTTGTAGTAATTATTTTAATTTTTCTGTTCTGTGTATTTTAATATTGCCTGTTTATAAGTATAAATACCGTAAAAGTAGTCTCCGAAACTTTGCCGTATCATAAACCTCTTGCTTGGTTCCTAGGCTGTATCGCTTGTAGATAAAAACTAGTGTTTACACTGTTTTTTTCTGTTCTTTAATAAAGTTGTATATATATATATATATATATATATATATATATATATATATATATATATATATATATATATATATATATATATATATATATATATATATGTTATATAATATCTACGCCACTGTATATTAACTTATACACGACTTTGGCTTCACTTCATAATATCTCAGAATATCATCTTACAGCTACATTGCAGATAACAAATTCTCTCCTAGAATTACAAATTGTCAATTCAGCACTTGCTTTGTTCCAAGTCTGAGAAACGCTTATCTAGCTTAAGTAGTAAGCTTATAAATTGATGTAATAACCTTTTTGAACTCAGTTTTATACTCACTATGTTACAATAAACATTTTTACATGACAATTCATTTAATTTCTTCAAGAGTCAACGTTGACTCTAATCAAATAAAAAAAGTTTTTAAAAAGTTATTCATGTAAATAAAAATATAAGAATTGGCGCAGTCGGTAGGATCCGTAAACACCCCAGAACAAGAAGCCTAACCAGTAGTGAAGCCCAATAGAACAAGGAGCACCGCAAGGTGCCTAACTAGTGAAAGTTAACTTCTGGAACAAGGAGCCCTTCCTCACTGTGGTGGCGGATCCCAATCCCTTGACGGAAGAACCTCATGAAGAAAACAATTACGTAAGACATTTAAGAATCATCTCGTTATCATTTTTTTCAATTTTTTCAATTTTTTTCAAGTAACAAACAATTTTATTTTATTTTTATTTTTATTTATTTATTTTTTTTTTTTTTGATTTGGCTCTTTTCTAACTGTATCCACTCGCTACATATACGTGTGTAGAGGTGAGCGTGAATTACAGTTCGACTTGCAGACCAAACATTTTATTTTTACATATTAGTTGGCTGATAATTCTAACTGTATACACTCGCTACATATACGTGTGTAGAGGTGATCATGAAGTACAGTTCGACTTAAAGACCACACTAATTTTTTTATATATAAGTGCATAATTTATTTCTATTACCCAACTTCCATATTATATTGCAAACTAAATATCTACCACAATCTATATTAATACTACGAAACATATTTTTATAGCAAACTAAATATTATTTTAATCTTTTATTTTTATTTTTACTTAATTTTATATCGCTAACATCTAAATATCTAGCAACATGTCTCTCACAACCGAAAGTACTAGTATCGAACCCTACAAATTAAGTGAAATTTTTTCGATTGTACCAGAATTCGATGGCAATCCTATATTTCTGCAAACCTTTATAAACGCCTGCATTTATGCCCAGGGCATGGCCGTAGACGATCAACGCATTTTATTAACCTTGCACATAAAAAATAAACTTCGCGGTAAAGCTGCAGAAATAGTAAATTCACGCAACCCAAATACATGGGGCGAAATAAAGGCATTACTCGATGCTCATTTTGGCGATCCACGCGATTTGACCGCCTTAATACAAGACTTACAGCGTATTCAGCAACTACCTAACGAAACCGCTTTAACTTTTATTTCGAGATTGCAAACTCACAACGCAAAAATGCATGCTGCTGTGCAAAAACAATGTCTCACGCTTGAGGAAAAAACCGCGCAATCTAATTTAATCGAAAACATGACATTAACTACACTATTAACCGGATTAGAACCAAAAATAGGACAAATTGTACGAGCCGGAGAACCACGAAATATGTTGGAAGCGATAAATCGTGTTAAAAGGGAACTTCAGTTATCTTATTTCGAATCTCAAAAATTTACAAATAAAACTGTGAATAGACCAATGCAAAATTTACCAAAGCCATCTAATTTTAATAATCAAAAGTTCTGTTCTTATTGCAAGCGAAATGGTCACTCCTTTAACGAGTGCCGTACACGGCAACAATTTACTCCACAAAACCAAAACTTCAGACCTACGTACACGAGTCAACCAAGACCTAACTTTCAAAATTTTTCTAATCCTCAAAGAAATTTTTTGCCACAACAAAATTTCCAACGACGAGGCCCATCGCAACAAAATAGACCTCCTGTAATGAGGCCTAATTAAAATTTTCAAAACAGACCTTTCAATCAACAAAATAGTAATTTTAATCGTCCTAACCCACAAAGGACACATCATGTAAACCTTAACGATTATTATAATCAACAAGAATTTGAAAATACCGATTTTTACAATCAGTATAATTATCACGACCAACAATTCGAAGACTATCCTCAAAATTACCAATCAAATTTAGATTTTCCTGTTAACCAGTAAGAGAATTATACTGCTAATTCTCAAGATTTGTATGAGAATTGTACTGCTAATTCTCAAACTTTGCATGACAGTTGTACAGCAGACTCTCAAAATTTATGCGAGGATTATACTGCTAATCCTCAGGATTTTCGGACAGGTCCGGAGTATCACACGGGTACTCCAACACAAATCGAAGAAATGTCCCACCAATTACAAAATATGAACCTACGAGACCCGAACAAAGAACAATGCTTCACACTGTAAATTCAAAAAAACTTATATTATGTTAAAGACTCTAACAACAATTTCAAAATTTTGATAGATACCGGTGCTGGAATATTAATTTTTAAACCAAATACTTGCAAATCAAAAAAGATACCCAGAAAATGTTTTAATTCAAGGCATAACTGATCAAAAATTAATTATAAAAAGAATCAATTTTAATTCCGTTTATACCCAGCGATCCTCATAAAGTTTACATTTATAATTTGGATATAGAATTTGATGGACTTTTAGGTTCCGACTTTATGGAACATTACAAATGTGTCGTTGATTTTAAAAATAAACGATTAATAACCAATTTCAAAACTTATCAGCTTTTTAAAGTAGCAAAAAAACTCAGAACCCGTAATTCCCAAGTTATGTCAAAATACATTTCAAAATTCTATCCGAAACGTAATTTCAATCGAACCTCGTACTGAGAAAGTATGCAAATTAAAATGTAATTTAGTTAACACTGACGCTATACTGCAAGCACAGGAAATTGAAAAGATACGCTTACCTAATGCTCTGGTAAAAATAGACGAATTAACGAAAACGCGATTACTAAAACTATTATTTTTTGCAACTTAAACCTCGAACCAGTTCAAAATTTTAAATCAATTTTTAATTTAAATACTCACAATTCTGACCCATACATACAGACAGACAGAAATTTCCAAATAAAAAATGAATTACGCTTGGACCATCTAAACGAAGAAGAGGCCGAAATAATAACGCAGCTTTGCCTAGACTTCCAAGACATATTCTACTTAGAAGGAGATAACCTGACCTTTACAAACGAAATTAAACACGCGATTGACACTAATAATTCTAAACCTAAATCTTATCGGTATCCCCAAATTCACAAAGAAGAAGTAAAAAATCATGTATCAAAAATGTTAAATCAAGATATCATTCAACATGCAATTTCACCCTGGTCCTCCCCTGTTTGGGTAGTTCCAAAAAAACTTGATGCTTCTGGTAAACAAAAATGGCGCGTTGTAGTTGACTATCGAAAACTCAACGAAGTAACAGTCGGAGATAAATATCCTTTGCCTAACATATCGGATCTTTTAGACCAGCTTGGAAAATGTCAATATTTTACCACTTTAGATTTGGCATCGGGTTTCCATCAGATCGAAATTAACCCCGAGGACGTTCAAAAAACTGCTTTTACAGTTGAGAACGGACACTATGAATTCGCACGCATGCCCTTCGGTTTAAGGAATGCTCCATCGACATTTCAAATAGTGATGGACAATATTTTACTCGGAATTCAAAATGAAAGATGTCTTGTCTATATGGACGACATTATCGTTTATTCACCTACCATCCACGAACATATTTTTCGCTTAACCGAGGTATTCAAACGACTTCAAAAAGCTAATTTAAAAATACAACCCGATAAATGCGAATTTCTACGGAAAGAATGTCGCATATTTAGGACATTTAATAACAAAAGACGGTGTAAAACCTAACCCGAGTAAAGTTGAAGCTATTCTAAACTTCCCACAACCTACAGATCAAAAAAGAATTAAATCGTTTTTAGAACTTGCAGGTTATTATCGAAGATTTATTCTAAATTTCTCTAAAATCACTAAACCAATGACGAAACTTTTACAGAAAGACGTCCCCTTCAACTTTGATAATGATTGCCGAAATTCATTTGCCGAACTTAAACAAACATTGACCACATCACCCATTTTAATTTATCCAAATTTCGATGAACCTTTCGTGTTAACTACGTACGCAAGCGCGTTCGCGATCGGCTCAGTACTCTCGCAGGGACCTATCGGTAAAGATTTACCCATTGCTTATGCTTCTCGAATTTTATGCAATGCCGAAACCAGGTATTCAACCATTGAAAGGGAGCTTCTTGCAATAGTCTGGTCAGTTAAGCACTTTAGGCCATACCTATTCGGTAGAAAGTTCAAACTAATCACAGACCATCGACCACTCACCTGGTTATTTTACATAAAAGACCCAGGAAGTAGATTAGCACGCTGGCGTTTGAAACCCGAAGAGTACGATTACGAAATCATTTATAAACCTGGTAAAATTAACGAAAATGCGGACGCATTATCTAGGATAAAAGTAAATCATTTTTCAGATTGTTCCAAATTTAATTCGAAAATCTTAGCCGCAAATGAGGATGACACAGACGATGAAGAGCACACTAATGACATTACAGACGAACAGATCGCCCATGAATTCGACACCTTTGTTAATTTATATAAAACAAAATCACATCGATTATTCCAAAATCCAATTTTCTAACAAACAATTGTTAGACAGGGAACATAAGAATATTATAACATCCTTTCAACAAAATAAATTGGAAGATCTTCATTATAAAATAATCGAAGATATTTTTGAGGAACGCCCTGATTTTCATAACATCCAAATTAATACTGTTCCAAGTAAAACTGTCCGGAAACGGAAATATTTTATCATTCCTTTACCTTTCGATCCGGAATCTGTTAATAACATTTTATTCTTTACGTTATTTAAATATCAAAATGAATTCGACCTTACGCAAACGTATCACGTTGAAAATAATCTAGACTTGCCAACATTGGAAATGCTGTCATTCATTTTTGCAGAAAAGGATTTAAAATTAGTTATCTGTCAAAATACGGTACAAGTCCCAGATGAAGATCAAATTCCAATTATATTAGACCAAAACCATTCTGGAAAAAATAATTTACACCGCGGAATAAACGAGACCACTCGAAGAATTACGAAAAAATATAATTGGCGCGGCTTATCTAAAGACGTCGAGAATTTTATAAAAAATTGCGAAATTTGTCAAAGGACCAAAGTTTGTCGCAAAAATTTAAGTAATCTATTAGCAATCACTGAAACTCCACGAACACCATTCGAGAGAATTAACATCGACATATTTGAATCACCCACACGAAATCACGCCCTTACTATTCGCGACGAATTAACCAAATTTACGCAAGCTTATGCACTTCCGGATAAAACAGCTAAATCCGTTGTCAATACCTTGTTACTATATTTCCAACACTATGGTACACCCCTAAGGATACATTGCGATTATGGTCGTGAATTTGACAATAGCTTGTTAAAAGATCTTTGTACGTTATACGACATAAAATTAACTTTTTCGAGTGTAGGACATCCGCAATCTAACAGCTCATTAGAACGGTTTCATGCAACATTAGCGGAAATGATTAGAGTCCACAAAACTGAGAACCCTAACGAACATCCGTTTACCATTTTACCATATGCAGTAATTTGTTACAACAATTCGACAAACAAATCGCATGGTTTTACTCCATAAGAATTAGTTTTTGGTCACACATCAAACCGACCTCCTGAAACTTTGTACAACCAAAAGGAGCTAATAATCAAATATGTCCGAGATCTAAATAATAAAATATCACATTATTACAAAATAGCGCGTAGCCGCATTCAGAACAACAAGGAAAAGGCTAAAATACGTTTTGATAAACACGTCCCTGAAAATCGCTATGAATATAATATCGGCGATAAAGTGTATGTAAAAGAATCGCAAATTAAGGACAAATTACAAAATAAATTTAACGGTCCTTTTGAAATAACCGAGATTTTTCAAAATTCAGCAACCTTGCATAATCCCAATACTAACCAAACATCTAAAGTAAATTTCGACAGAATGAAACCATATTCTGAATGTTAACCTTGGTTTCAGGTTAATCCTGCTGTTCGGATCAGCTACTCTAGCAGTCACCCAGTACAATATTACACCCATAAATAATACTATAGGAATTTACTACCATGAAAGATCAGACATAGTAGTGACGAACGATAAATGGACATTATTGGTACACAAAAACATATCATCCTTAAAACGAGCTTTTGACAAAAATGACAAGATTCTAGACATCATCCTAAACACCCTTGACCCTGCTTATCATAATATGCATACCTTTTTAAGCGAAGTTAAAACCCATCTTAGTCTCTTAACACAAATTTCTAAAAACATACAATCAAAATTTAACGAAGTCTATCTTGACACAAAACGGTACAAACGCGGAATTCTAAACGGTATAGGTACAATTTTTAAATCAATTTCCGGAAATCTAGACGCTGAAGATGGTGAATATTATTCTAACTGCATAAATAAATTAAATAGAGACGAACTTGAACTAGAGAACTTGTTGAAAAACCAAATTTCAGTAACAACGTCAGTCATTAGAAATTTTAACTTGACAATTCAAAAATTACAAATCGACGAACAAACATTTAACGATGATATCAAGGAGATTGAGGACGCTATCCTAAGTACACAACATGATATACAAATAGTCAATTCAAAACTAAAATTTCTTGAAATTTGTGAACAATTAATGGCTAGTTATGTGTACATTGAAAACGATCTCAATGATATTCTAAATTCAATAACATTTGCACGCTTAAAAATTATTCACACTTCTATCATTACGCCAGAGCAATTAATTAATTCATTACAAGAAATTTCACAAAATTTGCAGAAAAATAATTTGCCACTTCCTATAAAACTATCAAAAGTTGCTCAATACTTGGATATTATGGAGCTCCGAGCATTTCAAACTGACTCAAGCTTAATTTTTGTTTTAAACATACCATTGGTAGATCCCCAAACCTATATAGCCTATCAATTATATCCCATTCCGATCCTGGATAATAGAATTGGGTTGCACCACATTTTATCAGTTTCTCAAAAATACATCGCGAGAGATGATGATTCTTTGATGTTCATACCCATCCCGGATTTAAAAGAATGTCGACAACTTAACATTGGAACCAAATTATGCTCAAACTTGTTCGTCTACCCGATAGACAACACTGCCATATGCGAAGCTAGGCTTTTCAAAAATCTACGGGTCCTACCCGAAAACTGCCAAATTTCGTTTATTATAAGTCAAGGCTACAATGTTCAAAAACTTCAGGAAAACACCTGGTTAATCATCAATGCAGAACCTCTGCATGTTACCATCAACTGCCCAAAGAGAAATTCAAAAACTGACGTCATTACCAAAAAATCTCATTTTAAAATTACAACCCAATTGTTATGCTTTCGTTGGTATAACCAAAATTCAAGCCAGCTCAAACGAAATACTAGATGTTAAAGCGAGCATTCACCCTATTCAAATTCCATATGAATGCTGTAACGAACTTCCAGACAAAACTAAATTACCAAAATTAAAACCGTTAAAACTAAACAATCTAAACACTGAAGACCTCGAGATTGCCAAACATAAATTGGATCAATACTCGAAAGACTTGGATGATTTAATCAATGAACCATTTATTACCAAACACATCTCCTGGTTCACATATTTCATAATAACACTAATGTTTGGAATACTAATTCTCTACATATTTTGTAAATGCAAAACAAGAAGAAAACGCAGATTAGCCATCGACGTAACTACATCACCTCCACCTCCACCAAGATCTAGTAGAACCCGTAGAAGTTTCACCAACATAATCCCCACAAGGAAACGACCTCCGATTCGTGACGAAGAGGAAGATGAAGCAATAGAACTCACTTAAAAATAAAAAAACTCTGTGCATTCTGTGTTTTATCGTGGACCTCAATAACTCATTGTGAACCCTATCGACTCCAGTGAATGTTATCACATTAAAAAAAAAATTGTATTCGCTTTTATTTTTATAACGTTTTGTATTGTATACTAACGGTTTGCATTTTTACCTTTTATATTTAATTTTACTATGTTTTACACATTTACATTTTATATTTTACGTTTAACATTTTACACTTTGCATTTTGCATTTTACATTTGCATTTTATATTTTACATTATTAGATAGTGCATTTTACATGTTACAATTATTGCACTTTTATGCTCACAATCTACTTTTATATTTTATATTTCAATTCTTACAATTTGATTTATATTTTAAATTTTGCATTATCCAAAAGTTGTTGTATAAACACCAACTTTTTTAATAAGGGGGAAGTTGTTATATAATATCTACGCCACTGTATATTAACTTATACGCGACTTTGGCTTCACTTCATAATATCTCAGAATATCATATTACAGCTACATGCAGATAACAAATTCTCTCCTAGAATTACAAATTGTCAATTCAGCACTTGCTTTGTTCCAAGTCTGAGAAACGCTTATCTAGCTTAAGTAGTAAGCTTATAAATTTATATAATAACCTTTTTGAACTCAGTTTTATACTCACTATGTTACAATAAACATTTTTACATTTCAATTCATTTAATTTCTTCAAGAGTCAACGTTGACTCTAATCAAATAAAAAAAGTTTTTAAAAAGTTATTCATGTAAATAAAAATATAAGATGTATGTATGTATTTGTGTATTTGGTTTTTCCTTCTATAAAATCAATCATGAATAAATAGAATGTGTACCGTTTGCATTCTGACTTTTATTTAAAGGCAAATGTATAAGTAATAGAGTTTATTTGCACACGAAGGATCATTTTCGGCAGGTAAGGTGAAGTTATCCATTGCTACGCAAACGACAACCACACACACAAACCGCCTGGCATTCCGTATCTTCACTGAGTTACCCTAGCTTCTATCATACCACTGATAGAATCAAGTGGTGTTCGTACACTTTAAAACAGGAACTGGCGCTCAAGACCATTACCGAAATAAAAAAGTTCAAAAGTACAGCTACTGTAATGAAGGGTGCCAAAGTGACAAGACACCCACGCAAAATAAATATTTTGGTGGGTAAGTAGATCACAACATAAATATACGATGTTATTTACAGGTTGTTTGAATTTTACTTTTCAATAAGATCGATTATTAAAAAAAAATATTCGATAACCAATTCATTTTTCATATTTGTGATACATTTTTAATCGTAAAAATTGTTTGTTTGGTATTTTTTCTCTAAAGTTAAAAATGAAGACAGTTATTTCAACCTGTTTTCCGGTTTTCATAAATTTTATGTACCCCATATCGGTTATTTAATATATCTCCTTGTGAATCTAATTTTTTCGACAAGCAAAATTTTTCCCGAAAAGTAAAAAATAACGAAGTATTTTATATAATAAAAAAAACTGTTAAAAATATTCTGATATTCATACATTACATTTAAAATAAAAA
The DNA here is from genome assembly GCA_029963845.1 of Rhamnusium bicolor. Lineage (NCBI taxonomy): Eukaryota > Metazoa > Arthropoda > Insecta > Coleoptera > Cerambycidae > Rhamnusium > Rhamnusium bicolor. The sequence continues at coordinate 265,693 of JANEYF010002058.1, read as the reverse complement.
TTTATCTATTAAATTGTCTATTATTTAAAATTATTATTAACGTTTTAAAGTGATTGAGAAAATTCGGTCTTTTTTCGCTAGATAGAAAACCACGTCTCCATGCGCATTGGCATATCAGTGTATTTGTATCATGTTTATAGCTTATTTTCTAAAATTACCAGATTTTATTGCAAGAATGAAAAGTTTTCACCAGGCACCAAAATCTTCTAAAAATCTCCAGATCTGATGAAATTTCACCAAATCTGGCAATACTGGGTATATGAGAGTAATATATGCAATATGCGCATGCTCAATAATAAAATAAATAAGATCTCCATATTATTTTTCTGATTAATTATTTATTTTATTAAAGGGAAAGTTGTTAAATCTGTTTTTACCGATTGGTTAATAATGTGTAACTCTCATAGTGATTAATAGTGATGAAAAATATATCAAAAATTGGTGTAAATATTTTTTGCAGTTATTTCCATATATAGGTAAATATGTCAAAATACCTGTCCTACCTACTTTATTTTTAAATAATTGTATACAATGCTTATTGTTAATGAAGAAATTATATTAAAATGATTGAAGTTGATGGCATACCTAACCATGTTAGCTATAGATATCCAGTCTCCTACATAGAGGATAATAGACATCTACCTAATAATGATTTTATATCAACTGATGTATGTATAGGTATCTTCTAATTTTAGAAATTAAATTAAAGATTATCCTTAAAACATAATTTGATGCTAATACAATTGTTTATTTTTTTTAATTTCTAATATTCGAGAATATCAAACATGGACTGATGCATTTCTTGCATACGAACAAATTCACTTGTAGTGTAAACCCATGATACATGTATCATGGTCCAAACCTCTTCTATTGATCAAATTTGACACTTTACTAATAATATTTATTCTTGTCATCACTTTCAAATATACCTAAGAGATTTGTAGCTACTCTTAACTTTTTAATTTGATTTTCGTGAACAGGTACCCAGTAGATAGCAAGTGACTATAATTAGTGATATTGACTTATATTGCTATAATTTAAGTAGGTAAAAAAATAGATCTATTATTAACGTACTATAGAATGATGGTAAACAAATTTTATTGAAATACGTACCTAGGTATAAGTTGACTGCTTATTGTTCCAAGGACAAGCATCCAAGGCTGAGTCCATTTTATCCTAATTTGCTAAATAGAATTTAGGTATATAGAATATTGTTTACAATAATAATAATAATAATTATAATTTAAAAAAGTAGGTATGTACAGCTGCCACAACATAAATGTTTCCAGGTCATTTGTGATTTGAAAGAGAGCATGTATCCCTTCTCTATTCTGTATCGAATAAAATCTAAAGATACTCAATAAATTCCTACCCTCCACATAAACCGTGAATTCATTCAAATAAACATAGCGAATCTTCATAAATGATCGTACACCATGTGACCAATTAGTTACCTTTAACAGTCTTGTCGAGTCATCCTGTTAGCAAGAGATGGTTGAAAACTATTCCTGAGAAACACATACATATGTGCAGAAATCCTCATCGGGTACTGCCGTAATATGAAAGACACAAAGACAAGTTAAAAGGTACTAATTGATTACGTACTTTACGATTATGAAGGTTCTGTATACACTACAACTCATATAACACCAAAACACTTGTCAGATCAAATAAGTCAGGTTCTAGAAAGAGGTATCATTATATTTTAGTAAAAAATCTCCAGCACACCAAAAATAATTGACTAATAACAGCTACTGGTAAAAACAAATTCCATGAAATTATATCCACATGATCATGGGAGTTGGGCGGTAATCACACTCTCGCTATCAATGAAAAATTCCAGATATTTTTAAACACAATTATACAGGCTCACAACGAACATTTCCAAGAAAAGCTAGTCTGTTTTGAAAACAGCCATATTATAAAGATCAATTGGTTTAGGGATAAATTAAGACAAATATGAAATCATTACCGAGCTCGGTAGCGCAGTGGGCCAGAGCGTTAAGTGACAAATGTAGCTGGTTTATTGCCTATGAACTCCCAGGTTCAAATCCCAAATAACTATGATATCTGTGTATTTTTAATTATGTATTTTTAAATTATGAATTATTTTACCCCGTTTTAAATTGATTTTTTTCTTGTAGGAATTTTTTAACGTATGTACAATTTTATATTTTTAACATGAATATTTTCTATCTATCTATCTATCTATCTATCTGTCTATCTATATAGTCCAGCAGCCAAGCTGTGAAAAACTAATATTTAAAATTTTAGATTAGAATCTTTATGGTGCGACAGCTGTCCAAAAATACTCATAAAAACAATAAAAGGTGTTCATATTCTTGCTATATTATTGACACGGTTGCTAATTTAACTTATTATTTTTAACAATATTTATTTCTTTTAAGGTATATATTTTAATTTCCTACAATAGTAAAATATAAGTCGATAGTACTCAAGATTGCTCCATATTACCTCAAGGCATGACCAATTCAAGACGCATTTGCATGCAAATTGTCTGGTAGCAAGTTTTAAACAGTATTTATTCGTGCTATTTTAAAAACTAAAACCAGTATACCTTAAATAATTCTTAAATTACAGTAAAATATGTTTTATTATTAAAAAAATTATTGAACCTCTAATAAATTTTATGCTAAACTTTTGACTAATCATTGAAAACAACTTGATTATGTTACAATCAATATTATCAACATTTTAAAGACACCTTTAACTTTGTATTCCATTAAGACTATTTAATATACACTTATTGAAAATATCATGTAAGCACATACATATGTCTCTAACATCTAGATGTTAAAAGTAGTCATATGTATGTATTTATAAATATATAAGGTAATTTTTATGTAATTTCAATAATAAATTTCACAATTGAACGCTTTTCTTAGATCGCAATACACACCTACTGGACACCTTCTCTTATCTTATCTAGCTCATCAAGTATTTGAATATAAAGTATGTTGTGACTGGCATTGTTGATTTGTCCTTTCTGAACTCATGCTGTTCATTTGGTATTAGTCTATATCTCTCAATGTTTTTCCAGCATACAGTAGGTACATACTAAAAATTTTTAGATTTTACCTATATCAAGGAAATTAGTCTATAATTATCAACACAATTTTTTGCATTTTTCTTAAAGATAGGTATTACTTTTGCAACTTTTAAACTTTCTAGGAAATTCCAGATTTAAGTGAGCAATAGGCTAATTTAGCATTTTTTTATTGCATATTCTGAAAGTTTGCGCTGTGTTTAGCCAGTGTGCAAAAAATTGTTAAAATCTGAGCAGAATAACTCTCTGTTGTCGAATGTGACGTCATCAGTTCTCATGCACTCTATGGCTGCTAACCAGTGCCAATTGAAAGACGGAAGATGGGCACACAATTGAGCCGTTTATCAATATTTAATATAGCGTTTAACGGCTAACTATTTTCATATTTTTATTTACTATTTTGTTGGTGGTAATGTAATACTTATTGTAAAATGGACAATAAAAGAAAAATCATAAATACTGTGTAATTCCCGATTGCTAAAATACTACTGTGACAACGCCAGATAAAACATTTTTTTATTTTTAAATTAGTTAGGGTAAGGTCGGCAGAACGGAAAGAACCATGTTTTAATTAGGAGGTTCATTTATTTGGACACATCTTCTGAGGACTATTTAAGTTAGGTTTTCCTTGTAAAGGTAAAATATTTTGTAAAAACTTGAACATAAACATGAACAATAAATAAATATAATTAAGAACAATCTGAACAAACTACAACAAACTTGACTAGAATGAAAAGTTTTATTCTAATTGTGGCAAAAAGCTATACGTAGTGTTGATCTTCTAGGCAACAAAACGGTTAAACGTTGTGAGCTTGGTTATGAGGATCATTTTAATGCAAATTTTCTTGAATTTTAAATAGGACACAGATAATTTTAAATTATTTTTAGCTTGAAGAAGACATGGAAAATTACATGTATTTCAAGTCAATGAAAAATGTACATATATACATATATTACATATATCTTTGATTGCCAGGAAAATCGAAAACGGTTACATAGTGTTATTTCTCGAACAGAATTTTTAGAAAGACAAAGTAAACAGTATTAGCCTCCACTTCTGGCAAATTAGAAAAATCTGCTTTATAATTAATATATCACACATTGTTAATGGCACAGAATACCGTAATTAAACTGCTTAAAATAGCGGGGTCACCTTAAATGTGTCCGCCATATAGTAATCCCATCTATTTCTTGTAGGCGAACCTAACTAATAGGATCTGCTGGCATCACTCTGGCGTGCTTGGCGGGACAATGCATTGGATTATTCAAATGTAAATATCTCCCTCAATTGCGTCAATCGACTTGATATTTTTTTGGTCCGTTTATGCACGAAACAGTACAAAAATTGAAAAAAAAAAAGATATGTCACCAAATGAGGCTATTCACAAGATGGGTTATTGGTTTTAATAGATGTTTGTTAACTTCTTTTATAATATAACTTGGCAGAGTTTCAGGACCTGCAGAAGATTTATTTTTTTATTTAAAGACAATTTTTATCATCTCCTCCTTTGAAAAGGGAAGTAGTACCGTAGAACGTAGATTACTGTCCAAAATGTTATTATAACTGTTACCATCTACTTGTAATATTTTGTATAACAGACTTCGGTGCATCTAAGAAAAAGTTATTGAAAATATTTGTTATAATATTTGGTGCTTTTATTACCCCATTGTTATGAATTATTTCTGTATTTGATAAGAACCATTTTTGTTCTGTAGAGTGTTAATGATTGATCAAGAGGACTTCTTTTGTTAGATGAATTTTGAATAATTTTATTAGTGACTTTTTTTTTTACTGTTTTCTACTAGACTTTTATGGTCAGATTTTTTTTTTATATAAAGGTTGGAGATTTGGAAAATGTTTTTGGAGTTATATGAGTCCTGTAGTTGACAACTTGATAATGTTACCTAAGGAGATACCTAAGTTTTTTTTTTGAGTTGTGTGATATTTCTGTTATAGGAAATAAATTATTGAAGAGAGCCAATAAAGTGCCCATAAACTCCGTCACTTTGTCGTTCATGTTATCACTATTATATACTTTTTGCCAAGTTTCATTGTTAAGACATTCTTCAAAGAGTTTTTGTTTTGCTATATATTCTGCAAAACCTGTAGTTTGTTTTAGGTGGATCTAGTTGTAAATTAAGTGACTCGGCTGAAACAACCATTTTGTGAGTGAATAGATGTGTCTGATATATGAATGAGCATCAAGATTTGTAAAAATATCTATTTTAGTGTGGCTATGTGCTGTACTATGTGTCATCGTTTACGATACAGTGTAGACCATATTCAGTTGTGTCAATGATCTCATCTCTTTCAGAAGAGATGTTAAAATCTATATTGAAGTCTCCAGTAACCCATATATGTGAATTTATTGTAAAAATGTTATTAAGCAACTGCTGGAATTTTTGCAAAAATATTTGTAAGTTGCCTATGGTCATCTATATACAGGGGTCTCACTAGGAACTGCATCGATCGATATAGGGAAAAGTACGCACCAGAAAATTTTGAAAATTTAGGGAGCTACTAACGGCAGTGTGGCCAATCCAACTAAAATAATTACAAGCATCTGGAACTTCCGGTCATACCGGAGGTTGATACCAACTTGCTTATTATAAATGGAACTACCTATATATTTTAGGGTTTTTGAAAGGAGCATAAAATTCTGAGTAAAAAACATCTGGAAAACCCTATGCCTAAACCCAGCCGTTTCAGAGATATTTGACATTTTAAAAATATTTTGACAAGTGTAATGGTTTACAACTTTCTTCGTGTAAAAGATACTCATTTGCTTTTTGGCAAGCAGAAAGACCATAAGGTGAGCTACGCTCTACAGTTTAAAGAAATTCAATAATAGTATACCAAGTGTTCCATTTTTGACGTTGAAAAATCCAATTAAGAGGTAAAAAAGGTAATTTTATATTTTTAATATGCAAATAAGCAGAAAATCATGTTTAATTAAAAAATCACAAACAAAAAAAGGGCCGCCTTTCCTCGATAAAACCAACTGACAGTGAGAGCGTATGAAAAAAAAACTGAAGGGGGACTCTCGACTGTAGACTGCTATTTCTTTTTTTTTTGTTGTAGTTGTTTATTACTGTACTGGCAAATAAATGCAAATAAACTATGCTAAATATCAGCAGGTGTGATTTAATAAAAATGAATCAGTAATGCTACTAAAAGAATTTCCAATAGATTAAAAATTGGCTTTTATCCAACAATTTACATTTTTTCCTGTTTATAAAAATTTTATCTTTGACACTCCTTTGTAAATATTTGATAACCGAATAAATGTACTTAGGTAAATCTCTCTTTTTTCAACATATAAGTACCTACATATTTCATTATAAATCTACTAGCTGATAAAGTTAAACCTAAGTATGTTTAATTTTGGAAACCTTATTACCACTTTCTTATCAGAAACAGTACAGTATGTGTATTAATTACATGATCACTAATTCTTTGTGGACTAAAACTTCTTTTCAAACAAAATTATGAGTATTACATTTTGTAAACCAAGATAGAAGTTCATTTCATTTTACAATTATCTGCATTGCCATAGTTACAGAATTGACTAGAATACCTAACGCTTGGCTTAAAGGAAGCGATTTAAGATTTGGGCTCAAAATAAACTTGACATTTACAAACTTTTATTTTTGTGATCAAATTAAATATGATATTTATTTATGGTATACAGGGTGTTGCAATTTGGTTCTGGGCACTTTTATCTGAATCTTGTTAAATGTCATATAATTTGATTTTTTTTGAAAGAGCAAAACCACATTCACTAACACATGTATAAATCAACAGGAATTTTAAATATGTGACCTTAAACATAAAAATCATTGCCTGTTAATGTGCAAAACAAGCTACAAAAAATCAACATTAAACTTATTACCAGCGTTCAAGTTCATCCATATACCACCAGGACTTGTAATAATTTAAGAATACCTCAAGCATGAATTAACATTGGACAAAAAAGTTTTATGCATGCTGCAATGCTATCCTTTAACAAATTATCTGAGAATGTAAAATGTTCAAAAAGTATTGGAATTTTTAAAAAAGAATTGTTGCTCACATAAAAACTAATATTAAATTAATGTTCCTTATACAAAAAACCTAATAGATTCTTTTTTTCTCTGATTTTGTAGTTTTCTTAAGTAGATTTTATTTTTAGTAGATACCAAATGTGATATTGACAGCTCTGAGACCAGTTACCTAACTGATTCGGAGCTTACTGTTATTCAGAGTAAATAATATGTATTGTAGTGTAAATAAATGTATATAGGTAGTTGTATACAGAGTGGGCCAGATTTTGATTGGGAAACTTAGAGAATCGATAGAATGTATCATGAATTTGTATAGCTAAAAATGGTTAGTTTTCGAGAGAGAGAGAGAGAGAGCGCATTTCTCCGGAAATAATTGAGACATTGTTGAGAAATTCAGAAGGTGCAAGTTATGTACACCTCAAACCATAGTTTTCATCTCTCCATTCGAAATCATATTAATGGAAGAATGCAAAACCATGTAATTTTTTTAAATGATTCTCAGTTAACAGCTAATTGATAAGTAGGGAATGAATGATTTTGAAATGAGTTTAACTCAAAGACGTTGCATCCTATCAAAAAATTATAAGAAAACTTTTTTTGTGCGTTAATGATAATAAATGTGGAAAATGAAAGGAAAAGTATCTTAGGTCAGTGGCATTCCGTTTTTTTTTTTGGGGAGGAATATTTTCTGACCCCCCCTCCTCCATAAAGCCTCTGGTTATAATGGAGAGATGAAAACTACGGTTCACCTTCTGAATTTCATAACAATATAATTATTTCCGGAGAAATATGGGAAAAACTGAAAATAAGTTAAAACTTCAACGCCCTCTATCTCGAAAACTAAGCATTTTTAGCTATAAGTTTATATGACAAATCCACATTATTTTGGTATGTTCCATCGACAGACAACTCAAAACTAATTTTAAGCATAAGGAATGTTCTACATTTAGTATGATGATCGAGAGTATACAGGGCATCATACATTATTAGAGTTTATTTAAAAAGTACTGATGTCTTGTATTGGTCCTTTTTAATTTTCCGAGGCTAAAATTTTGATTTCATTTTAATAAAGACTGTTATGTACTTTTATGTTTAGAGCAGTTTGACTAGTGTATACTTTTTGACGATTATGATATCAGCTAACCGAAGTTAATTGTTTAAGCATCTTAAGCAATTAAAGGAAGAGCTACATAAACAATATTTTCTGTTTTATTTTTTATGTAGCAATGTGATATTTTATTGTAGATTCTTTTGTCAAAAATTCTGTTTATGACTGTTATCGTTTTGAATGAAGTTAAAATTTAAGTACCGTCCAGACCAGATACTTTTAATACACTCTTATTTTCTATTTTGTGGGGTAAAGTGAAATCTAAAAAGTTTATACTATTTTTTCCAGTTTCAATGCAGAATTGTAATTTGGGGCAATATGAATTAAAAAGATTCATCATGTATTAAATTTTATCCCTACTAACACAGTCATATAGTTATCTGTAAAAAATGGGAGTCGAATTGGAATTATTTCTAAATCTTCTAAACCTGTCATAATTTTTGATATTGGTGAACTTATTTCAAAATCCTTAATTTATTTGTAAAATTTACTACTTGACAAACATATCGTGGCACTGAGATAACGATGCGCAAAGTGTTAGAGTTATTTAGAAACGTTATTCGCATAATATTTGTATTAGTGTTTACATTGGTAGACTATTGCAAAAAGTGACTCAGAAAATTGCAATAAATTTTGGCGCTTTGCGCATATCTGTGCCTTATAATGTTTGTCAAGTAGTACTTTATATATTTTATAAAATTATAGTTTTTCATTTTTGTTAAAAAAAAATGGAAACCCTTATTAATATTTCTCTGGGTTCTAACCTTGGTCCATTGTTATTCCTTATGTTTATTAACAGACTAACTGAAATAATTGAATCGTCTAACAATTTACTTTTTTGCAGATGACTTTAAAATATATATTAGAATCGAATAAATTGACGATTGCCTTAAACTTCAAAAAGATATAGATAAAATTTACGATTGGTTTCTTAAAAATTAATTATTCTTTAACATCAACAAATGTCAAATAATGTATTTCTATCGAAAGAAGTATCCTGTCATATTCAATTATGATATAAATGGACCAACACTAGCTAGGGTTGAAAGTGTTGAAACCATGAAAGATTTAGGCATTACTATTAGAATAGAATAGAATGAGTTTATTTAGCATAAGCTATTTACAATACCACATGACTTGTACACAGTTATTCCTTATTTTATACTCTAACATCTGTATATAATTTAGTTACATTTTTAATAAACAGTTTTAAATTACCACATGATTTTATTTCAGTGGGCAAAGCGTTGTACATACGTAATCCATCACTAAATGTTGACTTTTTTAAGAAAGATATTTTTGTATGATCTATGTTGTAATTTTCAGCAGATCTCACTGAATAATTATGCAACTCAGATCTTTTAACTAAAAAGTGTTTAAGGTAGGTAGGTACTAAATTTTTGTCTATTTTATATATTAAAATTAAATTTGCTCTTTCAATACTTTGCTCCACTGAAATCCAACCCAGTTGGTTTAACATAGTCGAGATAGGTGTGTACCTGTCACAACTTAATATTACACGCATTCCTTTATTATGTAACACTTGTAACCTCTTAATATCTAATGTGTTACATGATATTAATAGTGAAAAGCAATAATTAAAATGTGGGTAGATTATAGTATTGTATATAATTAATTTTGACCATTGCGTTAAGTCGGCAGATATTCTTCTAAAGAAGGAGATCTTTTTGCCAATTTTCTTACATAAATAATCAACATGTTTTGAAAATGTTAACTGTTGATCTAAGATAATTCCTAAGTATTTAATTTCACTTACAATTTCAATTTTTGTATTATTGATGTGCAAAACCTGTTGACCATTTATATACTTTTGGCAGTTATTTTTAGTTCCAAGGACCATACATTTGGTTTTTTCATTATTGAGTTTCAATTTATTTGCACATAGCCATTTATATAGTATACAAAGCTCTCCATTCATTATATTCGTAATTTCAATATGACTCTTTCCAGACACAGAAATTAATGTATCATCCGCAAAAAGGTTTACATATGAGTTTTTTAGGATATGATTCATGTCATTCACATATATAATAAATAATAAGGGCCCCAATACACTACCCTGAGGTACCCCATATGAACTGAGAATTTTAGTAGATGTCTTATTATTAACTTTGGTCTTATGGTACCTGTTTTCTAAATAATTTTCAATCCATGTCAAGGCTTTTTCCACTACACCATACTCACTTAACTTTTTTTACTAACCTACGTCGATCGATAGTTTCAAACGCTCGCTTTAAGTCTACAAACACACTTAAAACTACGTTCCCATCATTAATCTCGTTCCTCCACTTTGCACACACTAATTGTAAGCTTGTTTCACATGAATGGCTTTGCCTAAATCCCGATTGACCACTGCATAAAAGTTTGTTTCCTTCAAAGTACTCCCTCAGTTGTTCGGCTACCACGATTTCTAATATTTTATCCACAATCGGGATTAAATTTATTGGCCTATATTCACTTGCTTCTTTTGGGTTTTGAATTTTTGGGACTGGCACAATAACACTTATTTTCAATTCAGATGGTATTTTTTCGGTTGTTAATGATGCGTTTATTAAATTTAACAATGGATATCCCACGCTGTCAAATATTTCTCTCAACAAGTTGATATTTAATGTTTCGTCACCAGTAGCTTTATTTTTTAAGCTAAAAATAATTTGTCTCAACTTGTTCAAGCTTATTGTCTTAAACTCAAAGATTTTAGTCGTTCCTGGCATCTTATTTTGTATCTCATCATTTTCATCTTCAGATATATCGTCAATGCTATTGGCAATAGATTCAATATTGTCAGCATAATATTTGTTAAAATTTTCTTCAATAAGCCCCATGTCGTGTTCAAAACTTATATTGGTTCCTTCAACATCCCTTTTCTTATTATTATTGCCCAATAATGTTTTTATTGTCTGCCACATCTGCTTACTGTCACCCCGAGACATATCTATCGTTTCTTTAAGATGGGCTTTCTTTTCTTGTCTAGTTACTTGTAAGACTTTATTTCTTTTCTGTTTATAATCCGTCCAGTCTGCCTCCAGCTGTGTAAATTGGTGTTTTGCGTATGCCTTATCACGTTCCTTCTGAGCACTCTTAATTTCATGGTTATACCACTTGTTTCCTTTGCGTCCTATTTTATTTTGTATTGGCGAAATTTTGTTTATTGAGGCTGTAATATTATTAACAAAACTGTTATACAGTGTGTCCACATCAGTATAATCATACTTCCAGTCCTTGTCAATTAAATCGATTTTTATTTTATCAATATTTTCCTTGTTTAAATTTCTAAAGCATATATTTTCTTCCTTATTTTAAATGTGAATGTCTAATTTCGTACCAATTATAATATGATCTGAAATATTTGGATATACTGTTGGCAATGGTTCTAATTTATACATATTTGTTATAATAAGATCTATCATCTTTGATGAGGTATTGGCAATCCTAGTGTCCCGATTCATTATTTGCTTGTACCCCGAATCTTGTATTAAATTGTTTAATTTTTTTGTTGAGTGGTTTTTCTTGTCATTAAAGTTTACATTGAAGTCTCCCATTATTAAAACATTATTCTTACATATCTTCTCACTTTCAAGTTTTTGTTCAAATAAATTTAAAAATTCCTCGTAGTTTCCATTCGGCGACCGATAAACTGCTCCCACTATCAGTGTTTGATTGTTTAACTGACTTTTTATAAATATTACCCAATAATCTAAGGAAGATTCATTGTAAATTATGTTAACATTTACAGATTTTTTGACGTATATTATTACTCCTCATGTATGTCTGCTGTGAGATAAACATGAGATACATCTGTAACCTGGTATAGTTAGCTCAGTTTCCTCTATATCTGACGTTATGTGAGTTTCCGTTACACAGACTACAAATGGTTCTTCCTCCATAACAAATTCATATAACTCTGGCATGTGTGTAGTTAGTCCTTGAATATTTATGCACAGACATGTTGAATATTTTTTGTCATCTAATTGCTACGATTGGTAATCTATTCTAGCTTTAGCTTGTTCTACTGCTGTTAACTTAATTTCAACAATCACACTATATCAATTACTTGCAATGCTACGAAGATGTATGGATTTGTCGTTCGTAATGTCAGATAATTTACTAACCTTACATATAAAACAGCTTTATATAACTTTTGTAAGACCTCAGTTGGAATATTGTGCCATAATATGGAATCCATTTTATTAAAATTGTATATATGATGTTGAAAGAATACAAAATAGAGCACAAAGACTGTTATATTTTAAACAAAATGTTGTCTATGATTTAACAACACCTAAACCTTAATTATTAGAAAGATATATCTTGCATACTCTTGAGAAACGAAGGAAAATATGCTTTGTTACATATTTACATAAAATAATTCATGGCAGAATTGACGATTCTTTTCTATCAATGCCACCTATATCTGAATGTATCGGTTCACTCTATAAGAACCTTTAGAACATTTTATATGAAACGTGCCAACACTAATTATCAAATGAACTCTCTTTTATATAATATGTGTAATATCTATAATAGAATTCAAATTAACTGTGATGATATATTTGCCATCATCTTAAATGCTTTAAAACACTTAGTGAAAGATTTGTTTTAAGTGTGTAATTATTATGTTTTATATTAAGCTTTTTTAAATTGTATGATGTATAATATATTTAACTCATTGTTTCCCTCAGTACTCTGTAATAGGGATATTGCCTGGTGCGTACTTAAATAAATGAATATTTTTAAAATATCGGACCATCTTGCTTAGAACTGTAGAATATATGTATATGTAACTTTTAGATATTGTGTCTATCCTTTTAAAAGTCATATTTCTAAGAAAGACAATAAATATTTTTTCAGTAATAATGCCAGCACCACCGCCTCCTCCTCCAATGGCCCCAGCTGCTCCACCTCAACCTATTTTAAAAGTAACGAAAAGTAATCCGGATGATAGGGGTGCATTGTTAAAATCTATTAGGCAGGGAGCAAAATTAAAGAAAACTGTTACCAACGATAAAAGTGCTCCAGTGATACCAGGTTCGTTTTTTATTATAATAATTGTTAAGATATTTGTTTATGTTTAACAACAGCTTCTTAAAAGTAATGGTTCACACTTACGAAACTTCGTGAGCTCGCAGTCCTCAATTCAGATAACTATATGTCCAAATAATAGGGCGCACTACTCAAACGTTTTCGGAAAAAAAGCCCGTGAAAATTCAGTGTTCGTTGGAATAAATAGCATGCAGAGAGCCACAGGCGGCCAAGTAACCAAGATGCTATAATCAGGAACACTAGATCGCTGGATTGATTCCCGGCAACTTCACTTTTTTCTATTTAATTTTTTTTTAATATTTCATGTGTATAGTTAGAAATAAATAGAAATTAATTTTACTTGTAAACGATATGGAAGAATAACATTTATTATTACTTTATAATTTTCAATACATTAACCTTTGCATATTAAGTAATCGGTGTGAGGTCGGCAGAAAGGCGAAAACCAAGTTTCAATTACTCGACGTTTCGTGTATATGGACACATCCTCAGGACTATTTAAATTAGTTTTCTTGTGAAGGTATATATTTTCTAAAAATTTAAACATAAACATGAACAGTGAATAAATATAATCTGACTAGTCAATGGTGTTTGTTCGTACTGTGTCAAAATACATGAAACGTCAACTAATTGAAATTTGGTTTTCACCTTTCTGCCAACCCCAACTATTTAAAAAATATATTTAATATTTAGTAGGAGTTTCGTAGCCACCACTATTCAATATGTTGATATTTTGTCGGAATTGGATAAAAATGTAATAAAACCTCAATTTGTCATGTGTGTTGCAAGAGCGGTTTTTTTCTTTTTTGTTAATATGTCTTGCATATGCATTAAAAAACGGACACTGAAAATTTGAGCAGAATTTATAACAACCTAATGGAGAAATATATAAAATTATAGCCATCCCTTGTACACATTAATGAACAACAAACTGATTCTTTGTTTTTAATTTTTTTAAATTTTAGTTTTTAACGTAGTTTTTCACCGACTGATATATGAATAAATAAAGATAACGTTTTTACAGAGTATCTTTATTTTGCTTCTTTCAAAGATTTTTATTGATAAATTACTGTTAATTTTTTCAAATCTTTATACATATAAAATTTGTTTCTGTTCAGACTACACGAAAATATAAGCACTGAAATCCAACATAAGTTACGTTATTTTACTTTTACAATATTTGACAATGATTGTGTTGATAAAAAACCAAATACCTCATTAGGTAAGCATGACATAATTTATTTATTTATTTTTAAACTTTTTAAATTTTTTAAACTTTTAAATATTTTAGTTATTACACTTTTAATGTTTTACATTTACCATTATCTATTTTTTTGATTGATATATGTAAGTGCGATTAGGTGAATTTATGAAATTAAAAAAAAAAAAAATTTGAAAATGTTAATATTTCTAATCTTTTAAGGAAACTTTTAATTGTGTGTATATACTATATTTCCAAAATTATATAGAAAATGTGTGTTATTTGTTGTAGTCCTGAGGAGGACAATAAATATTGTCGTAACGTCGACTTAATGAGATATTGAGGTTTTATTACATTTTTATCCAATTCTGACAAAATATCAACATACAAAGATTAATGTTTATTAAAAAGTAGATAGAAGATTTATTCATTATTTCAAGTTTTAACGTTAAAGCATATCAAACTAGTCAGTACAGTATATTCGTACACACAAACACACTGTCTTTTATAAATGAGTTTTGATCCCTTTTTATTATATTTAATATAACTAGGTATATAATAATAATAATAATAATAATAATAAGGATAGTCTCAACAACGACGACATTGGCATTGTACACGGACGCTTTAAGTGGACGAGGGAACTGCGGGATGACTTGCTGACCTGCCGCGAGAGTAGCGAACCTGAGCAAAGGGGATACATGGCGCGAATGCATGCACTTTGGTGCGAAATGCACCCAGAGCATCGCGCCTTCTCTCAACAACATCTGAGAGATCAAGTATCCTTTCTGCTCAGGACAGGTTACGTAAGGGCACCCCGTCAGCCGGAAGAATTGCCAGCCGCAGTCCCACCGCGGCAATTATCAGCTGATGGGGAACATCCTTTACAGTTCACCGATGTAGACTTAAGGACGAGGGTTAGCCTTAACACCAGGGCTAACCTAAAGCCACAAGACCTGGCTAGAATGGACGCGGTCATCGATGAGGAAATTCCAGAAGATGTAGACATCTGGCAAATCAACTGTGCCGTGTACAACGCCGCGAAGCAACTCGACCCCCGTGAGAGGTCAACCAATCACGGGGTCGAGAAAGCCAAGCGGCGTGTACAAAAAATCGAAAGCAAGATACAGTCGGCCAGACAACACGCTTCTCGGACCCAGAGTGTGGTGGAATATAAGACGACTGGTAGAGTTTTTACTCCCAGGATCCGGCGCATAGCTGCCGGATTAAGACGTCAAAACCATACTCTAAATCTGACAGTGATGCTTACCATCAAGCAGCACTGTCTAGATAGGATCCGAGCGCTCATGGCGATAAAGAAAACATTGAAGAGGTGGGTGAGGAGTATGGAACAAAACAATTTGTTCCGTACGAATCCTTCCCGCCTCTTTCAAGAGCCACAGCGTGTTGTCGAGAATCCGCCGACTGTAGAAGATGTCGAAACCTTCTGGAAGGGAATCTACGAAACGCCGCGTCCATTCAATAGCGACACTCCATCAATTGCACACTTCGAGGCTCTGTGTCACAGACATCTTGAGGAGCCCGAAGAAGTGTGCCCGGCAATCAGTACGGAGGAAGTCCAACAAGCACTTGTTGGTACCAAGAACTTCGCTGCCCCGGGCCCAGACGGCATTAACAACTGGTGGTGGAAGAAATTTCCTTCCACTCACCGCCGTCTGGCGCGAGTTTTCAACTCATGGTTGAACGAGGGGCAGCAGATTCCGGACTGGTTCGTCGAGGGACGTACTGTGCTTATCCCCAAAAAGGGGGATCTTTCCGACCCGAGGAATTATAGGCCGATCACCTGCCTTAACTCCTGCTACAAGATATTTACACGTATCTTGTATGCTAGGACGCTGAGGTCTGTTGATCCGGTCTTCCAGCAGATACACGAACAGCGTGGTGCCAAGAAGGGCATGGCAGGTTGCAAGGACAGCCTGCTGATAGACCGCTGTATTACACAGGATTCTGTGCAATACAAGCGGAATCTATCGATGGCCTGGATTGATTACCGCAAGGCATTTGATACAACATCGCATGAGCTGTTGTTGTACTTGCTCGAATGTCTTGCGGTACCAGCACCACTAGTGAGATGCATAGAACAGCTGCTACCGCTCTGGAAGACCCGCTTCACCATAACATCAGGTGCACAGCGGGTCACGACAGGGCAGGTGGCATTTAGGAGAGGAGTTTTCCAGGGTGACTCCCTGAGTCCTCTCCTCTTCTGCATCTCACTGCTGCCGTTGTCTGTTGGGCTCCGCCAAACCCGCGGATATCAATGTGGGCCACCCGGAGACCGGAGGCATAAGGTCACCCATCTATTTTATATGGCTGACCTTAAACTTTATGCCTCCGGAGAGCGCGAACTACAAAACGCTCTTAGGGTGGTCGAAGAATATACGCGGGCAATTGGTATGGAGTTCGGGTTGGACAAATGTGCAGTCGTCCACCTCAAGAGAGGACGATGCGGGGAATTCCCTGAAGATGCGCAGCTCGCAGACGGAAGCATCCTAAGACATCTGGATGCCGGAGAGACCTATACATATCTGGGTGTGCAACAAAGGCACATCCAGGATGTATCACAAATAAAAGATTCTCTCCGCGGCAAGTACAGACACCGCCTCCGAAAGATTTGGTCTTCCGAACTTTCGGGGAAGAACAAGGTGTCTGCAACTAATATGCTTGCCGTTCCGATTCTGCTCTACTCCTTCGGAGTAGTAAAGTGGAGGGTAGATGAGCTGCGCCAATTAGATAGGGATACCCGCAAGATGATGAATATTCACAGAAGTATTCATCCTAGATCGTCCGTTCCTCGTGTGTACCTCCCACGTCAACGGGGGGGGGCCGAGGACTCTTGAGCTTGGAGTGTACGCATGGCAGAGTAGTACTGAGTATGGCATGTAACATACTCAGGAGCTCAGATCCCCTCTTGCGGTTCGTAAAACATCACGAAACTGTAGGAGTGGGAGCAGGATTGTTCAAGGCAGCAAAAAGAGCCGCAGATGAACTCGGTCTCGCATTTGACATCAGGCGTGGAGGCCGGCGAGGTGCTGATGTTGAGTCAGTCACCGAACTTCAGCCAAATCGTCTGAAAGCCCGAATTAGAGCTGCCGAACAGGAGAAACTGTTTCGGCAGCACGTCGATAAACCCCAGCATGGTGTCTTCTATAAGAACATAGAAACACTGGGTTTATCGACCAGGCTGACCTTCGCCTTTCTAAGGTCAGCAGGGCTTAAGTCGGAGACCGAGGGATTCATTATGGCCTGTCAAGATGGTGTTATCAACACCTTGGTCTACCGTAGCCGCGTGTGGCGTGTAGAGGTTCCTGATATCAACTGCAGGACCTGCCATCAGGCGCCGGAATCGCTCATGTACTTACTATCTGCATGCCCTATATATGCGATTTCGGCCTACATCCACCGACATAACGCGGCTTTACGAGTGCTATACTACCATCTAAGGCACTCGTACGGGGTAGACCAGACACCAGTGCTGCCTTACGTCCCCGGAGATATTGAGTCCGTTGTCGAGAATGAGAAATGCCGGATTTACTGGAACTACTCGTTCCCGACTGTTAGGCTAATCCAAGCCAACAAGCCTGACATAGTCCTCCTCGACCATCAACTCAAGGTGATGTATGTCATCGAGTTCTCGGCACCTGCGGAGAAAAACATCACCTTGAAGGAGGAGGAGAAACGGACCAAATATCGCGATCTCCGGTACGAGCTCCAAGTGCTGTACCCAGGCTACTCGGTCAAAATGGTCGTCCTTATTATCGGTGTACTCGGAGGGATAAAGCCTACGCTGCTATCGGAACTGAAGATCATACCGGCCTGCCAAAAATCAGCCGAGTGGCTGGCAGGCCAAATGCAGAAGGCGGTCATTCTGGGTTCTCTCCGTCTGCTTAGGGCACATGATTCTGGTATCTACAGTCACTAACCCTGCGGGATGTGGGGAGTGGCTGTAGTTGATGCGCCGGCGCGACTCCCGTAATAATAATAATAATAATAATAATCTGGCGCGAGTTTTCAACTCATGGTTGAACGAGGGGCAGCAGATTCCGGACTGGTTCGTCGAGGGACGTACTGTGCTTATCCCCAAAAAGGGGGATCTCTCCGACCCGAGGAATTATAGGCCGATCACTTGCCTCAACTCCTGCTACAAGATATTTACACGTATCTTGTATACTAGGACACTGAGGTCGGTTGATCCGGTCTTCCAGCAGATACACGAACAGCGTGGTGCCAAGAAGGGCATGGCAGGTTGCAAGGACAGCCTGCTGATAGATCGCTGTATTGCACAGGATTCTGTGCAATACAAGCGGAATCTATCGATGGCCTGGATTGATTACCGCAAGGCATTTGATACAACATCGCATGAGCTATTGTTGTACTTGCTCGAATGTCTTGCGGTACCAGCACCACTAGTGAGATGCATAGAACAGCTGCTGCCGCTCTGGAAGACCCGCTTCACCATAACATCAGGTGTACAGCGGGTCACGACAGAGCAGATGGCATTTAGGAGAGGAGTTTTCCAGGGTGACTCCCAGAGTCCTCTCCTCTTCTGCATCTCACTGCTGCCGTTGTCTGTTGGGCTCCGCCAAACCTGCGGTTATCAATGTGGACGACCCAGCGACCGGAGGCATAAGGTCACCCATCTATTTTACATGGATGACCTTAAACTTTATGCCTCCGGAGAGCGCGAACTACAAAACGCTCTTAGGGTGGTCGAAGAATATACGCGGGCAATTGGTATGGAGTTCGGGTTGGACAAATGTGCAGTCGTCCACCTCAAGAGAGAACGATGCGGGGGAATTCCCTGAAGATGCGCAGCTCGCAGACGGAAGCATCCTAAGACATCTGGATGCCGGAGAGACCTATACATATCTGGGTGTGCAACAAAGGCACATCCAGGATGGATCACAAATAAAAGATTCTCTCCGCGGCAAGTACAGACACCGCCTCCGAAAGATTTGGTCTTCCGAACTTTCGGGGAAGAACAAGGTGTCTGCAACTAATATGCTTGCCGTTCCGATTCTGCTCTACTCTTTCGGAGTGTAAAGTTGACAGTAGAGGAGCTGCGTCAATTAGATAGGGATACCCGCAAGATGATGAATATTCACAGAAGTATTCATCCTACATCGTCCGTTCCTCGTGTGTACCTCCCACGTCAACGGGGGGGCCGAGGACTCTTGAGCCTGGAGTGCACGCATGGCAGAGTAGTACTGAGTATGGCATGTAACATACTCAGGAGCTCAGATCCCCTCTTGCGGTTCGTGAAACATCACGAAAATGTAGGAGTGGGAGCAGGATTGTTCAAGGCAGCAAAAAGAGCCGCAGATGAACTCGGTCTCGCATTTGACATCAGGCGAGGAGGCCGGCGAGGTGCTGATGTTGAGTCAGTCACCGAACTTCAGCCAAATCGTCTGAAAGCCCGAATTAGAGCTGCCGAACAGGAAAATCTGTTTCGGAAGCATGTCGATAAACCCCAGCATGGTGTCTTCTATAAGAACATAGAAACACTGGGTTTATCGACCAGGCTGACCTTCGCCTTTCTACGGTCAGCAGGGCTTAAGTCGGAGACCGAGGGATTCAGTATGGCCTGCCAAGATGGTGTTATCAACACCTTGGTCTACCGTAGCCGCGTGTGGCGTGTAGAGGTTCCTGATATCAACTGCAGGACCTGCCATCAGGCGCCGGAATCGCTCATGCACTTACTTTCTGCATGCCCTATATATGCGATTTCGGCCTACATCCACCGACATAACGCGGCTTTACGAGTGCTATACTACCATCAAAGGCACTCGTACGGGGTAGACCAGACACCAGTGCTGCCTTACGCCCCGGAGATATTGAGGCCGTTGTCGACAACGAGAAATGCCGGATTTACTGGAACTACTCGTTCCCGACTGTCAGGCTAATCCAAGCCAACAAGCCTGACATAGTCCTCCTCGACCATCAACTCAAGGTGATGTATGTCATCGAGTTCTCGGCACCTGCGGAGAAAAACATCGCCTTGAAGGAGGAGGAGAAACGGACCAAATATCGCGATCTCCGGTACGAGCTCCAAGTGCTGTACCCAGGCTACTCTGTCAAAATGGTCGTCCTTATTATCGGTGTACTCGGAGGGATAAAGCCTACGCTGCTCTCGGAACTGAAGATCATACCAGCCTGCCAAAAATCAGCTGAGTGGCTGGCAGGCCAAATGCAGAAGGCGGTCATTCTGGGTTCTCTCCGTCTGCTTAGGGCACACGATTCCGGAACCTACAGTCACTAACCCTGCGGGATGTCGGGAGTGGCTGTGGTTAATCTGCTGGCGCGACTCCCATGAGGCATCGGAGGCCACGGGAGGACTGTCCAGCGTCGGGCAACCGAAGAGAAAAAAGCTGATGAATAATAGGAATTATGTAATATTGCTAATCACTCTACCAGATAGTATTAAGTCTTTGACATGTCTTATGAAAGTAACACCTTGTTGGGGGTTCTTGTTATTCTGGGGTATCCTGTTAAATATACTGACTGCATTGTAACGCAACGGCTTATATGTGAGCGCCGCCGCGCGGCACTCCCGGCAGAAGGGGCGGACGCGTCTGAGGAGGTAGGAGCGGCAGAGGCGGCAGTAGCGTCTTACGTGTACTTGAAGTCCGGCACAGTTTACCGTGCGATTCGTGAATGGTGACATGTCTAGATCAAGAAGAAGGAATGTTTTACTGAGGGAAAGCGTTTATCTCAAAATATTACGAATGCGAAGAATACATAGGGCAAGAAGGCATCCAACAGATACGTTCTATTTAGAAAGGGGAATAGGCGGCGAATTCCACCGTTTATACCAAAAGCTAAAAAAAATGTCCCAATTCCATTCTCTGTCCACTAGTAGTCGATTGTGATAGTTTTTATGCCTCATGTTCCAAAGCATACGGCAGTTTTGCACTTGACTGATTAACAGTTCGTTAAAGGTACTTGTCATATTGCTAAAATAATTAAGAGCGTGTGGAATAACCCAAACATTCGGAGTTTACAAGCCAGACTGCGCTCGGTACTGGCGGCACTAGCAGCGAATATCAAATTATTTGACCGCGTGCGCCGTTCGAAAACCGGCAGCTCTACCAGCGCCGCCTGATAACCCATGAATTGTATTCCACGGTTTGATGTTGCCGGCTCTGCCGCTCCTGCCGGGCGTGCCACGCGGTACCGCCCACGTAAGCCGTCGCGTAAGATAATCCTCTTTCAAATAAAGCAGTTCTGTGTTTGGGCACTCTGAATAAATTACAGTAGCGAGTGGAACATTGATGTGTATCATCACTAGTTACAATCTTATTAAATAAATATTCAGGTAGTTGGGTTTTAATAATTTTGTATATAAGGCGTGCCATATGAATCTGAAATCTTTCATTTAAGTTTAACCATTTGGTTTCTAAGAATTTACTGGATATGTGATCGAATTTACGGAGATTATAACAGAATCTTACACAAACATTTTGTATTTTTTGTAAGTTTGCCTTGTCTCTATTTGTTAAGGCAGGACAGTAAACTACATCACAGTAAGTAATATTGGAAAGAATTAAGGATTCGCATAATTTCAGTTTCACATCCACGTTTAGATAGTTTTTTATGCATATAGAGTAATTTTAATTTTGCAAAGGATTTTTGTACTATATGGCCGACATGTTTAGAGAACCTCAAGTCCACATTTATGTAAAGGCCAAGATTTTTAGAAGAGGCACTAGAGTTTAAAACTACATTATTTAGCTTAAGTTGAAAATTAGGGAAATTTATTACATCTTCCCTATGCGGCCCAAAGAGCAACATAACAGTTTTAGATTCGTTAAGTACTGGTTATGAGCCTGAAATATTTCAGCAATACTTTTTAAATCAGAGTCAATTTTTACCACAGAATCTCTGAGTTCATACATCCGAGAGGAAAAACTGAGTATCATCTGTATATTGGTGTATATTACAGAAATTAAAACAAGAATTAAAATCTGCAGTATATATAGAAAATAAAGGTCCTAAGATACTCCCCTGAGGCACTTCTTTAGTAAGTGGCTTAAAATTAGAGAAAATATATCTCAACCCAACTCTTTGATATCTATCTCGTAAGTAATTATAAAAAAAATGTAACTGAGGAGCCGCTGAATCCGAAATGTTTGAGCTTACTACAAAGAATGTCGTGGTCCAATGTGTCGAATGCTTTACTAAAATCGAGCAAAATTAAGCACGTGTTTTGATTATTATCAGTAACTGAAATGAGTTAGAGCTGTAGGATTAGTGTTTTTGGGAATTAGTAATATATTAGCATATTTCCAAGTACTGGGAAATACACAAGTCTCAAGACACTTATTGATTATAAAAGTTAACACTTCGTTAAGCTCTGGAAGTAATAATTCTAATATTTTACGGTCAATATTATCAGAACCCATCGCATTCGATTTTATGGAACGGAAAGCCTTTTCAACTTCTACAGGTGAAACTTCTAAAAACGATAATTTGTTATTATCGAGCATGTATGTTCTATTATATTTTTCTGTATAGGGATTATTGCTAGCATTTATTACTTGCGGCACACTGTTCATGAAAAAATAATTAAAGGTCTCAGGTTCAAATATGTCAGAGGAAACAGGACTGTTATTGTTATTAACATTTAAATATTTTAGAGTTTTCCAGAATTCTTTAGGATTAGTCTGAAATTTGTGCAGCGAGTAAGCTTTTTTTCCAATTTTATTGAAAATTTTACAAAATTTCTAAGCTCCTTATATTCATTTAAAGAAAGCTCGGTTTTTACTTTCCTGTATTTAGCAAGTGCTTTATTTTTTATTTTTATCATTAGCTTTAGATTGTCTGTTAGCCATGGACCTGGTGGCTTTATAATCCTAACTGTTTTGTACGGGGTATGCAAATCATACAAGGAAATTACATTAGTATTCCAAAATTCAATAATTTCATCCATGTTCTGAAGGGAATAGATATAATTCCAATTAATTAATCTCAAGTCTAACAAAAAAGAGTCATAGTTGAAGTTAGCAAAATCTCTATACACGTGAAAATTTGTTTTTGTTTTTCTCTGCTGATTTTCAAAGTACAGGTAACTAGGGAATGATCAGAGATGTTTTCCATGCCTATAACATTAGTACCTCCAATTAGCTCATTACTAGATGTAACTATGAGATCAATAATTTTACTAGAACTTTCTGTTATTCGCGTGGGTTCCGAAATTATTTGGTGAAGATTGTATTTATTTAACAAATTTTGTAACTGTATATTAGAATAATTGTTATTATCATATACAGGGTGGGGCAATAGTGCGTCGGACCTCAATATCTCGAGTTCTACGATAGCTAGAAATTTAAAAAAAAAATTGCAAGTAAACTAGATAAAAAAGTCTATAACTGGAAATTATTTTCGAACATAAAGGGCGAGCCAAGACGAAATTACAGGACCAAGTGCCTTTTTTTTAAAATGGAATGCTATGTATATCAGTACATTTTTTGAAGCCTCTTTCTAGGCTCTATTCATTCCTATATTATTATTGGCTATCTTCCAACCACTTTGATGTAATGAATTTTTTTGTTGAAATAATGCCATCTGCAGATGGATATTAAAAAAATCACCAGTCACAATTATGGGTTTTAAGAAAAACTTATGTGAATACCAGTTACGAGACATCTAATTAATGTTTTTGAATCATTTTCATTTCCTAAAAATGTACAGGGTGGCCAAAAATTAGTATTCAATTAAGAACTTTTTAAATTGAATTTTCTCAATTTTTTTCAACGATGTGATGTAAAAATGAAAAACGAACATTTTTTGTAAGTACTTCTCTATGGCTAATTGCAACCATTTTCGTTTTATAAATAAATCAGTGTCAAATTCAAGAATAAACTTAAAAAAAGAGGTTCCCTCAAATAATTCATTAGAAAAATTTATAATAGGTGTTCGACGTGTTGCCCATTTTGATTGACACACGTCTTTATGCAATTTTGAAATGAGGCCATTTAGTGGGACCATTTCCATTGAAATGAGTAAATAGTATTTAACCAGTCCTTTACTGTAATGTTATTTTGTACATTTTTTTGCTGTTTTCGTTATTCGACAAGCAATAAAACCTCAGTTTGGTATAAATTGATGTGTACAAAGGAGCATTTATCACACTTATCTGTCGTTAGTTACAATTTGTATTGAATTTAAAATATTTGGAATTTTACAATATGAATTTTAATAAAGCGGAACTTGTAGACATGACTTTTGTTTTGGGCGAGTCAGACAGAAATTGTTTACTTGCCAATAGAATTTATCACCAACGTACTCCTGAAAGAAGGCTTCCTGATGTTAGCAGCTTCCAAAACCTTCTCGATAGATTTCTGGAAACTGTCGAATATAAAAAAAGTGAAAGAATAAAACGTGTTGTGAACGAAGAAAATGAGTTTTCTGTGGTGCTCCACCACATTATTTAAATGCAGTTAGAGACCACTTAAATAATACCTACCCTCATCAATGGATTGGAAGAAATGGACCCACTAAATGGCCTGCTAGATACCCAGATCTTACAAAAATGGATTTCTTTTTATGGGGATACGTGAAGGAAATTGTTTATAGAGACACACCAACAACAGTACAAAATATGAAGGAAAGAATCCTATATACATAATAAGCGGTACTTTTTGACATACCAGAGATTTTTTTTCACTTCCAGTTTCGCCGGAAGTGACACTAACTTTCGATTTTTAAATGGAACACCCTGTATATTATTGCAATTTTGAATTCTGCATAATTTTCTGAATCCAACGATATTAAATAAGTGACATTTCAAACGTCAATATTTTTTCAAAATGGTTTTTAGGGCCAAACTCAATTTTTTCAAATGAAACCATATTGGTACCGTGGTACCATTTATTAGTACTATTAATAAGGAATTTATTCATATGTCGTATTAAAATGTGCGATAAATACAAACAAAATTAGAGCTAAACGAAAATAATAAAATACAATTTTGTTGTAATGAGGATTAACGTTTTCAGGCTCACCAGTTGGCGCCACTGGTCGAGTAAGGTCATGTCAAAAGTTATTGTTAGGCGCGGGAAGAGTTTATAGTGTTTTATTATAATTATTTCGTACACCAGCAAATAAAAAACCTTATTAATTGTGCCTCAGTGTTGTGCAGTTCCATTTTGTTCGGAAAAAAAAGGGGGACATATCCTTCCGAGAGGCAAAACTTGCCTAAGAGTGGTTGATAGAGATAACTTTACTCCTTCGAAACTTTCGTGTGTTTGTAAGAAACATTTTAATCCTGACGATTATGCGTTACCAAAGGAGTCTACTACAGAAAATCGTGAGTAATAATCATGTACATTCGTTGTTTTCATCATATTCATTCTTGATATAACCTAACTTTAATGACATAAGACACTTCGGATAAGTACAATAATTTCCCTACTGAGCAAGTAAATTACTACTTTCCCCTTCTGCCATCATTGCGTTAAATGTTTTTCAGCTAATTTTTATAAAAATTACTAAAAGCTACCGTTAAAAAGCCATAGTAAACATTAACGTTCAGTGACATTGACCTTTCCGTACACTAGCGCCTCTCGTGGTGAATTCAAGCGCGTTAACCCTCATTAATTGTTAAGAAGTTACTAACTAAGGTGGCTTTGAAAACAATGAACTATTTAGCTTGTCAAACATTTGTTGGTTTACCGGTGTTTTTATTGTGTCTTTAAAAATTGTTTAAAATTCTTGTTAATTGTGTTCAAAATGCCGAGAGATGAAAAAGTGGACATGTTAATTATTTATGGGGAATGTATAAAAAATGCCGTTCCGGCTAGACACCTTTATGCCGAACGATATCCTGATAGACAATGTCCAGCGAGAAATTATTTTAATCGTCTTGAAAATCAATTCCGAAGTGAGCCCAACAATGATCCCGAAGAAAATTTCATTCTTGACGAAGGAATGGAAATTAATGTTTTGGCTCGAGTAGAAGTTGATAACACTGTTTCTTTAAGGGCAAATTGGGTTTGAATTGGAAATCAGTCACCAAACAGTAAGCCGAGTTATATATATTTCCACTCTTTCTGGTAGGCGTCCTATAACTGGTTTTTGCACGGAAGTCATAAAGATAATGTAATATATATATATATATATATATATATATATATATATATATATATATATATATATATATATATATATATATATATATATATATATATATATATATATATATATATATATATATATATATATATATATATATATATATGTATAGTCAAATATGATTTGAAGAAAACAACTACTCAGCGGGCAAATACCCCGACCTGCATTGGATTACACCTTCAAATCATGATAGATCGATAGCCAGTATCATTTGTCAATTCCTAACCAGACATAGACCGGTTTGAACTCATTTGTTCTCTTCAGTATGCCATAGGTTATGGAACAGACAAATGATAGTGGCCAACCTGCTAGTTATATACTAACTAAGGTAAAGTGAATACTGGTGAGAGGTATGAAACTTCTCATATGGTCTGAATGCTACTATCCGACCGACATCATAGATGTCTCTGTGGCGGATAGCGACTTGCGACATAGCAAGTACCGAGAGCGGCGACCCCTAGCCCAGGTGGACTAAACTAATGCTGTTAAATATGATTTGAAGGAAACAACTACTCAGCGGGCAAATACCGGGGTATTTCCCATATATATATATATATATATATATATATATATATATATATATATATATATATATATATATATATATATATATATATATATATATATGTATGTATGTATGTATGTATGTATGTATGTATGTATGTATGTGTGTATGTATGTGTGTATGTGTGTGTGTGTATGTGTGTGTGTCTGTGTGTGTGTCTGTGCGTGTGTCTGTGCGTGTGTCTGTGCGTGTGTCTGTGCGTGTGTCTGTGCGTGTGTCTGTGCGTGTGTCTGTGCGTGTGTCTGTGCGTGTGTCTGTGCGTGTGTCTGTGCGTGTGTCTGTGCGTGTGTCTGTGCGTGTGTCTGTGCGTGTGTCTGTGCGTGTGTCTGTGCGTGTGTCTGTGCGTGTGTCTGTGCGTGTGTCTGTGCGTGTGTCTGTGCGTGTGTCTGTGCGTGTGTCTGTGCGTGTGTCTGTGCGTGTGTCTGTGCGTGTGTCTGTGCGTGTGTCTGTGCGTGTGTCTGTGCGTGTGTCTGTGCGTGTGTCTGTGCGTGTGTCTGTGCGTGTGTCTGTGCGTGTGTCTGTGCGTGTGTCTGTGCGTGTGTCTGTGCGTGTGTCTGTGCGTGTGTCTGTGCGTGTGTCTGTGCGTGTGTCTGTGCGTGTGTCTGTGCGTGTGTCTGTGCGTGTGTCTGTGCGTGTGTCTGTGCGTGTGTCTGTGCGTGTGTCTGTGCGTGTGTCTGTGCGTGTGTCTGTGCGTGTGTCTGTGCGTGTGTCTGTGCGTGTGTCTGTGCGTGTGTCTGTGCGTGTGTCTGTGCGTGTGTCTGTGCGTGTGTCTGTGCGTGTGTCTGTGCGTGTGTCTGTGCGTGTGTCTGTGCGTGTGTCTGTGCGTGTGTCTGTGCGTGTGTCTGTGCGTGTGTCTGTGCGTGTGTCTGTGCGTGGTGTGTCTGTGCGTGTGTCTGTGCGTGTGTCTGTGCGTGTGTCTGTGCGTGTGTCTGTGCGTGTGTGTGCGTGTGTGTGTGCGTGTGTGTGTGCGTGTGTGTGTGCGTGTGTGTGTGTGTGTGTGTGTGGTCGTGTGTGTGTGCGTGTGTGTGCGTGCGTGTGTGCGTGCGTGTGTGCGTGCGTGTGTGCGTGCGTGTGTGCGTGCGTGTGTGCGTGCGTGTGTGCGTGCGTGTGTGCGTGTGTGTGTGCGTGTGTGTGCGTGTGTGTGTGTGTGTGTGTGTGTGTGTGTGTGTGTGTGTGTGTATGTGTGTGTGTGTGTGTGTGTGTGTCTGTGTGTGTGTGTCTGTGCGTGTGTATGTGCGTGTGTATGTGCGTGTGTATGTGCGTGTGTATGTGCGTGTGTATGTGCGTGTGTATGTGTGTGTGTCTGTGTGTGTGTATGTGTGTGTGTGTATGTAGGTACGTACGTACGTACGTACGTATGTATATATATGTTAAATTCGTTTTCCGGGTATACTCCCGCGTAGGTGATAGGCCCGCGAAAACCTGAAAAATAACATATATATATATATATATATATATATATATATATATATATATATATATATATATATATATATATATATATATATATATATATATATATATATATATATATATATATATATACAGGGTGTTTACAAACTTGGGAATTATTTTTTGAGGATAAGTACATCTTGATATAATAAATCGTATAGTGCATAAGAAAACCTTAAATATTAGAAAAAAATAACTGACCTTTCTCAACAAAAAAGTGCGAACATGTTGAGAACTGCTGGAATCGAAGTTGAATGACCGTGTGTCAAATACATCATATGGCACAATCACTGTTCGATGTTGCCACATCCTTTAACACACAAAATCTTGTTGCTGTAGAACATTAATTAACTCTTTTTTACATGAAAATGGATATAGTTTATTTCCTCACAGGGCACCATATAATCCGATTAGACGTACGGTTTGCTTAGCGAATGAATGCACACATTCTTAAAGTTGGATTGTCCTCTACCAAATTTAAAATGTTTTCCTCAGCGTTCAAAGACATATGAGGACCTCACATCACGTTTTTGACGGGGTCGTAACTGACAAATATCGTGTGATCGTTGCACAAGAGTTACAAATCATATGGCATTTGGTTCATTCCTATTTGGAAAACGTTCCGCATACAAACAGCCGACGTATTTGACATTTACCGTAAATATTAACATTGACTAGTTCATTATTACTGTTACTAATGAAAAAACACTGTAAAACGGATCAAACGAAGGTTGAAAACAAACACTATTAAATAACAACAACCACAGAATTTTATGTTTTGTTCTTCATCTTTATTCTGTCAAAAGTTGTCATTTCTCAATCTTTTTTGAGATTTGTCATTTTGTTTTGTTTTGATTTCGTGCCTATCAGGAAATTTTTGTTTTATCTTCTATTTTTCAGTTTTTTTGCGGCACAATAATAGGAAAAGTATATCGAAATTGTGTTTTATGTAAAAACTGAAAACAAAGTCATATCTGGAAGAATATCACGTGACATTTCACAGGTTAGAATTGTTTTATTTTTATATTGTTCAAGCATTATCTGCTAAATCTAACCATCTACATTAACTATACATTGAAGTAAATATTTAATGAAAAAATTTAATCGTATAGGTTACCCAGTGACGAGAGCCAAAATGTATGGGTACAAATACGTATGAGGTTTTTCAAGTACAGACATTATACATACACTATTCATATGTTCAAAACATTTTATGAACGAAGACTACATGGATCCAAAACTCAAGAGTCTGGGAAACCATTACAATCAAGAGCGGGAGCTTTTCCATCTATAGCGGTGTCCAATCCAATCGTGACAATGGAAGTTTTAAGGGCACAAGGTATAGTATTTATTAAATCAAAATAGCAGTATTTGGAGTCTTGTCAGGTTAAAGAAATTAATGATTTTCATTCTATACAATTCGTCCTTTAAAACAATTTTATATCACGTACAGTCTAAAATGTATCGACAATTAAATTGAATAAAGCAGCTTGCCTCAGTTTTTATGTTAACTTATAGTGGAGGGAATTTTACCAATGTTCTTAATACAATAATTTGATCTATGCTTTTATTTTTAAAGGTATTTTAAATATAACGTAAAATAATTGTGCCCATTAAAATTTTTTAAAATTGGGTCCTTCCCTATAAATATTAAAATATTTTCTTGGTAGATAACAAGATTGTATATGTAATAGTTATAACCACACTTTCAGGTTTTTGGCATGACAATTATAATATCTTGAGTGTCATATATTAAATAAAATTAAATTATCAAAATTTTAATGCCTCGTGTTAAAAGCTAGATAACATTCAACGAAAAACTTTCATTTATAACGTATGTATATTACAATATTTAATTTTCTTTTTAGTCATCCCTGCCATGTACATTAGAAGATCTGGTTTCCCAAAAATCAAAGAGTAGAAGACAGGAAGTACTCTCAAGAAATCTGGCGGTTTGCACTGACTCTCCAATTCTATTCTTCTAGAGCTTACAACTACTTTCGTAGACTTGAGAAAATCTGTTACCCTATCTAATAACAAAGCTCTTGTGCATCTTTAATAGTGACAAGTTAGCATTCTATTATCATCGTTTTTATTAATATGGCTGCTATTATTATTAATCTTTTTGTATTGTTTAATTAGTGCATAAATTCTTTATGTTCAGTAAATACTGTTTAAATGAATTGTGATCAATTTATCACTGTAGTGCATTGTTTTATTACCCTATTATGAAAAGAATTTTCATTATTGCATTTATAGATTTTTCTTACTTTTGGTTGAACATTTATATGAAATCAGGCACGAAAGTGAGACTTCTGCGAAACTGTTTTCAATTTTCAGCTATATATCGTTAATATTTTCGACGACTTCACAAACAGCTGAACTAAAATTTAATACTTATAAGGCTTAATTCATAAAATCTTAAGATTTCATAAATTCAAAGATATTTATGTATGACTATATTGTAAAGTACTGTTGTGACATAGTTTTCCGGTCATAAAGTACCTCTTTATAATATTAGTAGAATAAAGTAACTTTATTTTACTAGTACTATAAAGAGGTACTTTATGGCTGCAAAACTATATCATAAACAGTACACAGCATACTTCACTCCTTTCTCATAGAATATATACAAAATTTATAAAATGAACGTTTCTCCATAATGAGTTAATTTTAGCAGTCGAACATAAAGCTTTATATGCAACTCCTCCATATTACAGCTTTATTGAATTCATCCTTTTTATGGCCTTGGTCACTACATTAAACTCACATATAAACGACTTGCTCAATAAACCCTTATATTATGGACTTATTACATAAACAGCTATTATAATAAATAAAGTTAAACTCAATATATTATATTTTGTTCTCCAATAAATTCAGAAATATAGAGTAAATAAGGAAATAAAACCTACACTTAAATATTGTATAACTACATACCAAAAGTAGGTACGTTAAAATCAACCTAGTAAGAAATATAGTTTTAAACATTATAAAATTAATAGTTATTGTGGTTGATTAAATAATATTCTTGCACAACTGTTTTCAAGGTAGTTATTTTTCATTTTCAGATTCTTTATTTTTCGTGGCAGAATATAACTTTCTTCTGGACTTCTGTTCTTTCTTATTTCAGTATATTTCTTTATAATCTCAGGCGAAACACTGAAACAATTTATTTAATGAAAATTTTATGGAGTACTTATTGATATAAAAAACTTACCCATAAATATGAATACTTTGAATAAAAACTCTCTTCCTATTAGAGCTACTGTCAGTCTCGTCACCAATTAATTTTGCTAAAAATAAGTACATAAATTAACAATACATATATTTTATTATATTTAAGCAATATCTTACACCAAACATCTTTTTAATTTCAATGTTATTCATAATCGAAGAGTGTCATCATGAAGATGTCTGTGTAGAACTAAAAGAGGACGATTGTGTCGTTAGTGAAATGACATCAATAACAGTAGACACTTGTAGCCTTATTTTTCCTTTGTTCACTTGTAGATGGAACATACATATTTTGGTCCATACAAATTTCTGTCGCAGTTTCCTTTGTGAGTTGCAAATTTTGCACTGCATCAGCTTTCAGGAAAACTTTATCTCAGTTTCATAAAATCACCTTCTTTGAACTGTTTGAAGCAAATAAATTTATTCTCTGACCACTGCCTCTGATCGCTTTCCCCAAGCACTTCCGATCACTTCTCCAACATCGCTCCTTTAGGAAATCTAAAACACGTAATTTGTAGAATTGAAAAAAAATAACAGATCAAAACTAACATACCTCTGAAAAGTGATCCCTTTAGGTTTAAAATGTTTTACCTTAGAACATTATTCCAGTGCATAAGACGTTGTTTACAAATGTTTTTTATAAAAGTACCAAATACAATTTGCACAATAAAAAAATATATTATTTTCACTACACAAAGTATTAAAATATCCTATCGTAGTCATAGAAAGTCGCAAAAAATTCATATAATGAAAGAAATCGCACTATAACTACAGAAAACCATTAAATGATGGAATGACATTTCTAGTCTAATGGAAATGGCGTCGCCAATGATGCCACCAGATTTTTCGATGCGCAAACGTCCAATCTCCCTAAGCGTATGTGTACAGACTCAGGGACGGACTCGCCCAGCCGGCAGGTCGGCAATTACCGACGGGCCAAACACTTCTGGGGGGTCAAACTACAAACTGAAACAATGTATTTTTCCTTTTCCTTTGTAGGAAATTATTTTCCATTAACAAAGTCAAAAATATTTATCTGGCCACCGGGCGCCAGCTAGTACAAGTGGTTTACTCTTTACTAGTGTAACCAACGATTCGCAAGAAGCTGAAAGATGTCAAATTGGCACTAGTAGCGTCATCCATCCCATATTTGCGAGGTTGTTAGTCGCGCGCTTCTCGGTCCTGTAAGTAAATTAGACCCCACCTCCCCAGGCGTTCTATACATTGTGCAATTTTTTATCGATGCAATAACTATTGGTCACTTTTGACCTGCTGATCTATATGGTATCATGCGGATTCGGTTCGTCTCTCACAGTCCTGTCAGTGAGTGGTGTGTTAGATGATTGTGTGTATTAACAGTTATTTATGTACCAAAGTGAGTGCTTCAGTCCCAGAAATCATGCTAGGGACTAAAACACACTTTACTCCCGAGGTACATACAACATTTTCCACGAGCGGGCACTATTTTAACTTAAAAAAAAATGAAATGTAAAAATTAAAGAATAGTAATTGGCCACAAAGCTTTTTAGGTATTCTTGTCCTGAAGTGGGTTGAAACCTTTGACGCGCGTTTCGCCAACCAAGTTGACATCACCTGGAAATGAATATAACTGTTTTAACATCATATAATGTCTGAACGTTGGCATCATCTGGAGATGCCTAAAACAGTATTAATCATCCTCAGATGAGTGCAGGATATGGTGTTTTAGTGTTTCGTGTTCCATGGAAAACTATGTCAGTGTTAAGTATTGCAAGGATACTTTAATTGTCTATTTGACATTATCTTTTATTTATTTCTGTTTGACATTTAGATTGCTAAATATTACTAATTACCAAATATTGCGAACTGTGAAAATTACCATATTAATATTAATTTTGATTTGAAATAAGTTATATTTTATGGTTTATATTTGATTCTTATTTTTTCATTCTTTCTACCATTAAAAGTTTGACATAATTACAAATATTGCCTATGGGGCCGATTGAGGTCAGTTCGATCCTGTGTAGAGTTTACAAATGGTGATATAATCGTTGTTTGTAATTTAGTGATATTACAGGTCCCTAGATTATAGGTTTGCTTGCGAGGTTGTGAATTTCGTGATTTCTGTATGTCAAATGTCAAATGGAAATTGGAAATTTTTAAGATGTGAAAAAAATTTACCACAACGTACTCACAAGTCACAACGTATTTCTTTTTTTTTGTGCATAGAGAAACTAAAAATAAAATCTTTGTGTGTTTGTATGTGAAGTGAATATGCATCGAAACTCCCGTCAGCTGTAATATCGAATAAGCACAAACGTCGTTTACTTAACAGAGAACGTGTTTTAAGTGTATAACGCAGTTTTAAAAACTAATATTAATGATTACTGAACAATAAGATTTGAACAAGATTAGTTTTAAAACAAATCTTGTTTTATTTCGTTAATTTTGTGTTCTCAAAATAGACGTTTGTATTTTATGGAATTGTCTCGTGACATGGAAAAAGTGTCATATTGGTTTAGATCCATCAGCCGAAACCCGGTTTAGATGCTTTTATACTTTCAAAAAAGAAGACTTCACTACAAATGGTGATGCATTTCCAAATATTACACATGGAAATATTGTTAATTATTTAGTTTTTGAGTGTAGTGCCTACACAAAGAAAGAATTATGTGAATTATGTTTGTGGTTGGGTTTGATGCATTTCCAAATATTGCACATGGAAATATTGTTAATTATTTAGTTTTTGAATGTAGTGCCTTACACAAAGAAGGAAATATGTGCGTTTGTGGTTGGGGAAGGAAGTCTTTTAAGGAATTTTCTGCAAGAGAAGTTTTTTGCAAAGGTAAAAATAAGGTCAATTATCAGGGATTTCTTCACTATAATTTATTATAGTAGATTGGGAATATTTCCATTTTTAAATTGTACAATGCTCACAAAGATGTAAATATTTTGAATTCTCCATTTTGTATTTGTACGAGTATTTCCATAAAAACACAGATATTATGAAAAATAACAAATTTAATAATGTAAAAAAATGTACATCAATCAATCAATAGTGAGAAAAATGTTTTAAGCTGCAGTTAGATTCTTTAAAACAATTCAACCCGGTTATGTTGCACTTTTCTGGCTGTTACAAGACGTTTAATTTTCGAGTAAAATATTTAATTTAAAAAAATGAGTACAATTTGATCGGTAGCATAGTTAGATGTTATTTATCTAATTCTATTGGAACAAGAAAAAAATTGTCGCTAAATAATGGGCGTTGAGATAAAATTTGGCAACACTGCCAGAGCCATAGACATTATTATATGTCTATGGCCATTCCTTTGGCATACAGCTAGCTTCGTCAGCGGTTCTCAAACAATTTGATGTATTATTTAAAATATTTTTTTTTGCCACTTCTGAATACTTAACATTTACTAATGTAAATTTTTAGCAATCGACTTCTTTTACCAAGTACTACCTCCCATTAAAAATATATTCCCAAGTTCGTAAACACCCTGTATATATATATATATATATTTTTTTTTGAGCAAGCCAATTGCATCTTGAGTAGATCTAGCCTCTCTAAACCCAAATTGATCTTCTGATAATACCTTGTGCTTTTTTAAGTAAATAATTGTGTAAAAGTGATTTTTTTATTACAGTTTCTCAACAATTTTAAACAGACTGGATATTAGCGAGATTGAACGATAATTAATCAGTTTTATCACCAGTTTTGTAGTTATAAGGACATTACAATTGTTTGTTTTAAAACTGTTGGGAATTTTCCTGTATTCAATATTAGGTCATATAGTTAGAGCTATGTGTGAAAGTAAGTATGAGGCAACTGACTTTATAGCCTCTGCCATAATGCCATCATATCTCAAAGCTTTATTATTACGTAGTATCAATAAAATACAAAGAATTCAATTATTGGCTTTCATTTATTAATGGTATATAATTTGCATTTGGACTAATTTGATTTGCTAAATTTTCTCCTACATTAACATAGTGACTATTGAAAGTATCTGCCATTTGCTGAGGTTCACTTATTAGAGAACCGTTTGGTAGTTTAACTTCTTTTATTTCAGCTTTATTTTTTGTTCCATACCAACTTGTCCCATACATGTTTGTGGTTATTTTTATTTTCAAATATTTTATTTCTGTAGTAATTAGTCTTTGCTGCTTTAATCAACAGATTAAGTTTGTTTCTGTACCTATTAAATTCGTTTAGCATGTTGAAATTGTTGATATTGTCCTATTCCCACTTTTTATATAACAAATCTCCTTTTTTTTTATTGAAGTTATTAGACCTTCAGTGATCCAGATTTTTCTTTTCCTTATATTTATTTTTACAAAAGTTTTGCTTTCATGTAATTTATGTTGTCTTATTTCTATAATATATTTCATAGAAGTATCTAGATTTGAAACATTTATAAATTATACCAAAGTTAACATTAGCCTTTTTTCATTAATTAGTATATAGTTTACTTGAGATTTGATTTTTTTGGTTTACTTTACATGTTGTAATACTTTCAAATATATCACACATAATAATAGTACTAAAATGATCTGTAATGAGGGATTCTAATATAACTGGTGCGTATGTATTTATATTCTGACACAAAAAAAAATGATCTAAACAAGATTCAGAATTTACAGTAACTCTTATAGGTTTGTTTATAACTGAGGCGAACCCTTCCTCGTAAAGAATATTTAAATAATTAGTTGAAATAAAATCTGTTTATGTCTCCCGCGATTATGTGATAATAATTATTTCTAGTGTTCCCTTCTAAAAATGTTATTAAGTTGTTATTGAATTCATTGGGACACAAGGAAGGTGACCTATATATTGCCGTTACTACTAATTCTCTAAATTAATAGTTCAAACCTGACCTATTTCAATAAATTTATATTTATAATGGAAACTGTTTTTTATTTAAATTCATCACTTTTATTTCGTGAACTGTTATTATAAATCATATCATATCCTAATATTTTTAATAGATTTATATTGATAATTTTCCAAATTTCTGTTAATATTATGCAATCAAAATTATTTTTTGCCTGATAAAATAAAATTCTAAGATCCTCAAAATTGTGGGATAGACTACGAAAATTACAGTGAACAAATTTTGAAACCAGAAAAAACTTTTGCATCCATATTTTTAAAATCTTGAATAGTATCAAATACCAATAATGTATTTACTAACTCGCTATTATAATCCCTAGTGAATTGATCCATAAATATTAGTGGCTATAATCTATCCTCTCTCTAACATTACTTACATAATTGTTTTTAATACTGGATATTTACTATCCAAAGAGGAATGTTTTATATCATAATTGGTTTTTAACCTTAGATAACTAATGCATTTTTTAATAATATTGTTA
This sequence comes from Rhamnusium bicolor, assembly GCA_029963845.1. Lineage (NCBI taxonomy): Eukaryota > Metazoa > Arthropoda > Insecta > Coleoptera > Cerambycidae > Rhamnusium > Rhamnusium bicolor. The sequence goes on along the minus strand of JANEYF010002058.1, from coordinate 228,447 downwards.
CAGCTTTCTGTCGAGTGATTTTCTGCACAATTTATGCAGACTACCTCTTTCTTACAATCCAGTTTTTTGCGGTTAAAACCATTACATTTTAGTCATTTTAGTACTTTTTTTTTCATATACTGGGCATCTATTATACTTAATATTTACTTTCTTGACTGCCATCATTTTCCTAAAAGTGGATCCCTTGCATTTAATTATTGCCATATATTGGATATCTTCCTTTTTCGTGCTTTTCAAAAGCTTTACTTCAAGTTGATTCTCATCTTTAATAAGAAAATCATTTAGGTTAAATATTGCTTCGAGGATATCATCGTCTCTCACATTTTTGTCAATGTTTGCTATTGCGGTTGCAGGTTTTCTTAGTTGCGTTTCTTTTATCGTATATTTACTGCCTAGATTTTTAGTGATTTCGTTCAACATTATATTTGAATTACGAGAATTGCATTTAATTATTATACCTCCATTTCTACCATTCCTTAAATTTTCAATTCAGACTTTTATTTTACTAGGATTAACAGAGTTCCGTAGATCTTGTCTAGTTCTAATGCATGCCTGTTCATCTTTTGGAGTCAGTATTATATTTGGGAGTGGTTTTTGATATTTGCTTCAATGAGAATTTGTTTTTACTGTATTTGCATATGTAGGAATAATTACAGGAGATTTTGTTTTGTTTTTGTTTTTCAATCAGTGTCTTCTCGACTCTCGAGTAAGTCTATTATTCTCTCTTTCCCTTCAATTACTGAGTTTTTACTATTAATAATATTTTGAGATAAATTAAATGTATGGAATTTTGGCAACGGTTGCAATAAAATTTCATTATCCTTTCGTTATGTAGCAACACCTTAATTCCTGATGCAGATAGTTGGGCACATGTCTTGCAATATTTTTATCTGCAGTCTTCACAGTTAACAACTGGCTGTTCTTTAGTATTAATTATTTTGCAAACGTCACATTCCATTTCTCTATCAAGATATATCTATAATTATATATCAGATACTGAGTCCACAAACTTTTTAGGATTTTTTTTTATAGAGTAGCAAAAACTTCATAACATAAAAAGTGAAATATATAATAATTATCACCAGCAAATTAATCGTGATGTCAATCATGATTCCATGACACTTTACCACCCCAGACATTGTTATTTATTTCTTATGGGTTTTAGAGGTGTTAGACCCTGTATGTTTTTTCACCTGGTGGATGGGATAATGGTGATTTTTTGGGGACTTATCTTGAGTTTCTCCTTCTTCGTCCATTCCTGAGTGATGTTTAGGGCTTTCTGCATTAGTTCCCTAACCGTGCTGGTAAAGTTACACCTTACTGTGATGACTATATTATCAGCATAGGCTTGGACAGTAAATCCTTTTCTGCCAAGTGTCTCAAGAAGCTTGTCTACTACAAGATTTCATAAGGGAAGGGAGAGCACCCCCTCCGGTCACCCCTTTGCCACTTGAGCTCTAAAAGTCTCGTCAAGCATAGATGTGAATACTACCCATATTAGACACCTACATAAATTGAATTTCGAGGAAAATTAGTACCTCCAAATTATAGGATATGCATAGGATTTTTGGGCCATTGGGATTGTGGATGGTGTGGGATATCGAGGAGGAGACAAAAGAACTTTATTAGACTTAAAATACTTACTCCGTCTTGTATGTATGCTCTACAAAACGTAACATGCATTAAAAATAATTTAAATAACTTTATTATTCATAACCGACATACAACAGCATGAGACACGATACAAAGATGAAATATACCCTGAATTTACAAGACTTGCTAGGAGTGAAACATCTGTCAATTACCATGGTAATGGCCTATGACTTATTATTAGCCAACAATAGCAAAGATCTTATTTAAGGATTTAAATATCATAGTACGAATTATTTTTTCTGCATTACAAGAAGCTCTTCTATTCTAGAACAGTTTCCCTAGTAAATTATACAGTAGTCCAGACAGGATTGTACATATGCATAGTAATAAATTTTCAAGACGTTTAAACTAACATGTTGCCTCATTTGCCATAATACATAACAATGGGAAGATAATTTTTATAATAATGTATTAATTTGATTACCCCATGACAGACAAGAGTTTATTTGTAGTCCAAGGTATTTGACAGCATCATGTTGAATGATAGATTTATTGCCCATTTTTATTAGTAGGCTAGAGTTAAGGGGCTTGGTGGAAAATAATGAGAGATTGGTTTTATGGACATTTAGGTCGTCATTATGAGAACAATATTTTCGCATTGAAGATATTGTCTTATTTGATTGGATGCTAGAGTATGGAAGTCATCGTCCGAGTTGGCAGTAACTATCTCATGAGCAAAGATAGATATAAAAGTTTCATTCATATAAGAATGAATGTCGTTAATAAAAATGAATAAACAATAGTGGTCTCAACACACACGCCTGGAGAACTCCAGTGGAAACGTGATTAAGATCAGAATTGTAAATCCTATTATTAGCAGTTAGAGATACTTTTTGTTACCTATTTAGTAAATATGTTTTAATCCAGCCCGGTGCGGGTCCCCTTATGCCATAATTTTTCAATTTGTCTATAAGAAGACTGTGATCCACGATTTCGAAGGCTCGTGTTAGATCAAAAAATACACATGCACATTATATTTATTTTCAAAGCTGTTAAGTATAAAGTTATATAATGATAATATGGCATCTTGTGTAGAATAACCACTTCTAAACTCAAACTGACTATCTATCAAAAAATTTTCTGTACTCAAAAAATTAGTAGTAAGTCTAAAATAGTATGATTTTTCATAAATCTTAGAAAATACTGACAATAGTACTACACCTCTATAATTAGACAAAATTGATTTATCAGACCTAATGCTATTTTTAATGAAGGAAAAGTGCCTTCCTGGAAAGATAAATTTATCAGATGGGTAAGTGGTTTTGATACATAATCTATAACACCGTTTAATAAAGAACATAGTATGCCATCCTCCCCCTGAGGAATTCTTTGAAGATACAGATTTAATAATTGTACTAATTTCCTCCAAATTGAATTATTATTAATATTAACTTTTGATTTTTTTTCCACTGACAGTCTGGGTTTGATGTTTAATGGAATCAATAAAGAAATTATTGAAAGCCTGAGTGGCTGATATCATATCTGACAATGAATCTCCATTGATATCTGTAAATTCTTCAGGCAGGCTTGATTTACTGCTTTGGTTTAGATTTTTTATTATTTGCCAGGCTGCTCTGGACTTATTTTTTAAATTAACAATAAGTGATTCATTATAGAGTCTTTGCTGTATTTATTTTTCTTTGATGATTCCTTTTCAAGATATTATATCTTATATGGACTTCATCACCAGTAAATTTATATGATTTATAGACATCTCTTAAGAATATATTGATCAAGTCCTATGTTAACCACAGCTGTTTGGTTTCTGATTTCAATAAATCTTTTAACTTTTGGAATTTGGTAAATTTAACAACACTGTTAATGTCAGTAGAGAAAAGAAATGTCCAAGTTTCTAGGGACAGTAAATATTTGAAATAATTGATGGTTTCATCGGAGTTAAGAGATCTTTTGAGTATATAAGGGCTATATCATTTGATTTATCAGATACATATGGAAAACATATAATTTGAAGTTTGTGCGTCTGTGCCTGGAGGAAAAAGAAAAAGCAAAGCGCATTCTATGTATCTATCCTGCCACAGAAGAATCCGGGACAGACTCTTACCGAATAAGATCAGCTTTATTAAAAGACAACATACTTGGTGTGGGCCACAATAGTCTGCATAGGCGCAGTGGAGGGTCTGATATGAGCCCACTCACAAACATACCATACCATACTGTACCATTATTATGTCAACTATACAGGCTGTAACAAATTCGCTTCTCCCTACAGAGATCTCGGAAACGGTAAGAGATACAACATCGGTTAAATTGGGACAAAAATTGCAGAATTTGACAATCAAGAATATGTTGAGAAATCGAAATAATCTTTTGCAGTTCTTGAGATTTTTGGAAAAAAAAGCAAAATTTTGAATTTTCGTTTTTATCTTTTCCAAGCGTTGTTTGAAGAGATATCGAAAAACTGAAAACACTTTTCCATTGACGTTTTTATCCTTTATAATTTAACGTAAAAAGTTTTTTTATAATACGTTTCGTCTTTTCGCAACCATCGTCAGATACGTTATTTTAAATACGGACCTGTATTTTTTACTGCATTTTTTTGTATTATTTGAATCTCAGACTTCATTGTTGAACTTTTATATTGCTAAACATTTCGTAGCTGTAAACCATCATCAAATGTGATTTTTTCCTTGATGGTGGTTTATAGTTATGAAACATTTAGCAACATACAAGTTTTATACATCAATGAAACATGCGGTTCAAATGCTACAAAAAAAAAAACAATAAAAAATATAGGTTCGTATTTAAAATAATGTACTTGAAATCGTCGCGAAAAGATGAAACGTCTTATAAAAAAAACTTGTTACGCTAAACTGTAACGAATAAAAAATGCCAATGAAAAAGTGTTTTTAGATTTCGATCTCTCTTCAAATAACACCAGGAGAAATTAAGAAGGAAAATTCAAAATTCCGCTTTTTTCCAAAAATCTCAAGAGCAGCAAAAAATATTTTCGATTTCTCGATGGCATATTCCTGATTGCCAAATTCTGCAGCCTTGTCCCAATTTAACCGATGCTGTATCTCTTATCGTTTCTGAGGTCCCTGCAGTGAGAAGCGAATTTGTTACAGCCTAGTTCTAAAATTTGTTCAATACATGATAAGAGTATTCATAGGTTTGAATCTCCATGATTTAGTCGTAGCGGAAACCTTTTGAATGGGGACTAATACACTTTCTTTCAAATCACTTGAAAATTGACCATATTCCAGTGAAATATTAACAAAGTGTAATATTACATGTCCGATAACCACAAATGTACTTTTTACAAGTTTTCCATTTAATATCACTGTAGGTGAAAGTTTGTTATCTAAATTATTGACAATTTTACTAAGTTCTTGTAATGTTAATTGTTGAAATTTAGTAAAGTTATTACAGGCGATAGTAGAACTAACCCACTCCTATCTCTATAGTACTTATAATTTCTGTTATACTTTCAACAAAATACTTGTTAAATTCCTCTGCAATATGTTCTGAATTTTCGATTAATATTATCTGGTCATCTGTAGTTTTGAACTTAATACTATATACATATAACAATATTATTTAATGATTTGGTACTAACCAGACTTTAATGTTTTCCACATTAAATAGGAATTATTTTTATTAAGATCGACTTGTTCATAATAAAATTGTTGTTTTTTTACCTTTTAACAGATTAACAAATTCATTCCTTTTAGATTTAAAGTTTTCTCAATTAATAGGGATTTCATTATTTTTATAAAATTTTTATAAACAATCTCTTTCATTAGCCTTACATTTTCCTTCAAAATCATACACCATAGTACACTTTTAGCATTAATTTCATATATTCTTATAGGTGCAAAACTGTCAGTAACTTGTAAATTTATTAACAAAGTCTCGGTAAAATACATCCACATTGCATGAGTTTAATAAAAAGTTAGAAGATATGAGTTATTTATAAAGTTACCTATGTTAACGTGGCTATGATATCTGTGTATTTTTAAATTATTCTAAACTGTTTTAAAATGATTTTTTTGTAATAATATTTTGACATATGTACACTTTTCTGTTTTTAACATGAATAAATTTAATCTATCTATAGTGTCAAATATAATGGCAAATAGACTGATTTATTGTGGAAGGTTTAAACCACTTTGAATTTTGAAGCTATTACCAACTAAGAATAAAGACAATATCATTAATTTTCATATGGAACAAAAACATCCTGAAATCTAAAAATACTTGATATTTTAAATTATATTACATTTTTTACTATGTTAGATAAATATGATTCTCAAAAAAATATATATTTTTTCAGGTAAAGTCAGTACTAATATAGGAAATAATAATGGTTTACCATCAGTTGATCCATCCCCCAATTTTTCTGCATCATTACCATCGAATGGATTAGGAGGCCTATTCGCTGGCGGAATGCCAAAACTTAAACCTACTGGTAAATTAGGTTGGTATAAATTCCATTAAATTTTTTAAAATTATCTAACCATACAAAACCTATCAAGCAAAATTGTCTTTTGGTATGGTACAAATCAAATAATCAAAAATAAATAGAAAGACCAACTCTACCATTGAGCAATGACGAGTACTAGACAACGTTTCATTTATACATATTATCACTGTATTTGTTGATATAAAATAAATTGCATAAATGCAGTACATGAGCAGGTCGTACCTAATTTGATATACGCTCAAAGATCCATAAACTATATTTATTCATATTTTTGTAAAAATAGATAAAATTTTCTTATGATTTTTTTTTTCTGTTAAGAAAAAACCAAAATTTTGAATAAGAGATAGGGAAAAAAAACGAATGTTGAGCTTGATCCGGCTCTGATGACTTGGATTTTACATTTTGATTCAGTAACCTTATTAGTTATTAGGTTGCATTTTTAGAGCGAAGTGATATGGTGTTACCCAAGAAGGGTTAATTTAATTTTACTTGGGCATTACTCGCAATATATTGTTGAAAAAGGGATAAAATGCTGACGTGGATTTTACGGTAAGTGTTGTAAACAAGTAATAAATGACGAGGACATTATAAGTTCGCGGTGGCTGGCCAGCGATATAGATAGGTTATGTACGAGTATGAATTCACTGTACGACGAGCGACGATAACAAGACGCACTTACGGACAACGCACACTACTATAAACGCTATTCACTTTAACTTTGCAGTGTTAGCCAGGATAGGAAACAAAATGCGCACTGGTGCAGACGCCAGGCAGATGTACACAAGTGCAAAGTTACTATAGCGGTTCATTTTCATGTTTATTTTATTTCATAAGTATCGGTCATAGTTGAACGTTTCATTCACGTAAGTCCAACCCATCACTGCAAAGTTAAAGTGAATAGAGTAAACTAAAATATACACACATTTTACTTTCATTTAAATATAAATTGAACTGAATAGAAGGATGGGTCACTTTATGGTTGATTATATAATTCAAATTTGTACAGATGTTATGTCTTTAAATGTAGGGTTTTTTCAAGATAGTAAATTATATTATGGTGTGATTTTTATTAACAGCATTAGGTTATCTGAACAAGTTTAATAACGGAGAATTATTTAAATCTAATAGATTTAAATAATTCTCCGTTATTAAACTTGTTCAGATGACCTAATGCTGTTAATAAAAAATCACACCATAATATAATTTACTATCTTGAAAAAAACCCTACATTTAAAGACATAACATCTGTACAAATTTGAATTATATAATCAACCATAAAGTGACCCATCCTTCTATTCAGTTCAGTTTATATTTAAATGAAAGTAAAATCTCTGTATATTTTAGTTTACTTGAAAATGTCCGAATAGGATGAAACTAGTTGTAAAAATAACAAATAAACTGAAAATTAGACAAGTAATAAAAAGTGTTTATAATTTTTTAAATTAATTTTTGCTTTAAAGATACCTCTAGTAGATCCTCAAATTTTCACAACCTATCAGTTGTACACTATCCCTATTCTGGATAATAGAACTGGTTTGCACCACATCTTGTCAACCTCTCAAAAATATATCGCGAGAGATGATGATTGTTTAATGTTTATACCTATTCCGGACCTGGAAGAATGCAAACAACTCTACATTGGAACTTAATTATGCTCTAACTTGTTCGCTTACTCGATCGATACCAATGCTATTTGTGAAGCAAGACTGTTCAAACATCTCAATCGTCTACCCGAAAACTGTCAAACATCGTTTATCATCAGTCAAGGATATAATGTTCAGAAACTCCAGGAGAATACATGGTTAGTCATTAATGTAGAACCTTTACACATTACTATCAATTGTCCTAAAAGGAACTCAATAACAGAAATTATCACGAAGAACTCTATTATAAAATTACAACCTAGTTGTTACGCCTTTATCGGCATTAACAAAATTCAAGCAGAATCCAATGAAATAGTAGATGTCAAGGATAAAACTCATCCTATCCAAATTCCATATGAGTGTTGCAACAACCTTCCGTACAAAACGCAAATACCCAAATTAAAGCCATTAAAATTAAACAACCTGAACACCGAAGACTTCGAAATTGCCAAACACAAATTAGACCAATATTCCAAAAATTTAGACGATCTCATCAACGAACCTTTTGTGACCAAACATATCTCATATATGACCATAACTTCAATTATTGCCATTATTCTGCTCTATGTATTATGCAAATGCAGGAAAGGCAGTCGAAGGCTAGCTCTTGTCTTTCCATCCGGATCACCTCCACCTCCACCAAGACCAAATAAAGTCTTCAGGAGATTTACCAACATTCTAACTCCGAGGAAAGACCTAGTATCCACAAAGAAGAAGGAGAACCCGAAGAAATCGCATTAACTTAAAAAAATATTGTTAAATGTATTTTTCTATCCGAACTTAGTGCGAAAGACTTTTAATGAATACAGTTTCATTTTTCGATGCATTTTAAATGTTTATTATCTTTTTTATTTTATTATTTTATTAATTTTCAATTTATAATCATTTTCAATGATAATGCTTTGCTATTTTACATTTTATATTATATAATTTTAGATTCACGCCTGTTTACACTATGTTTTACATTTCGTTACATTTTGCAAAAGTTGCTGTATAAGCACAAACTTTTTTTTATAAGTGGGAAGTTGTTATATAAAATCTACATCACTGTGTATTAACTTATAGAATACTTTATTCATTTCACAATATCTCAAGATATCATATTACGCTTACTTTGCAGATAACAAATTCTCTTTTATTAATTATAAACTGCTTATTTTACATTTCCTTTGTTTCAAACTTGTTGACCACTGTTTATGCTGACGAAGTACAGCCTTCTAAGCTTATAAATTGAATTCATATCATTTGTTAACTCAGTTATAATACTCACTTTTAACATGTCACATTAAAAACATAAAAATTAACTTTTGAATTTTTCATTTAGACTCAACATAGAGTCTAATTAAGTAAATAAATATTTTTTAAAAACATATTATCGTAAACCGTAATTTAACATACACAACACAACATTTTGGCTTGTATCCTTTTTGCCCCAAACAACACAATTCCTTATTAATGAATACGATTACATGTGACAAAAAAAAATTAACAACAGATTGAAATAAATCTAATACAATGTTTTGGACTTATGCCTTTTTGCACCAAACATAACAGTTTTTTTATTAATTAATTCGATTATATCTGGAAAAAAATTAAGAAAAGACTAGAAATAAAACACAATATTTTGCACCAAGCATGAAAAAATTTTTTTATTAATGAATACGATTCTGATGGAAAAAAAAAGAAAAGACTAGTAATAAAATTAATACAATATTTTGGACTTGTGTCCTTTTTGTATCAAACAGTAAAATAATGATTACAAGAAACCAGAGAAATTCAAAATTTTTTTTCCAACAAATCCATTAAGTATAATTTAAATACGTGAACTATTATTTTTTTTGGCAAATCTTTTGTACCAAATTCAACCTATTTTTTTATCAGTGAACCTAATAAAATTGAAAAATATGGACATTATTTAATAGAAACGAGGATCAATACAAATATTTATCATCTGTAATTTCTGTAAAGTAATCATGCTGGAGCTGTGTATGACATACACTCGTGTACTTTTAGGCTTTATTCGTACATGACGATTCAGTAGCAGCCTTTGGAAAGACAGACATGGGTAAAGAAAGTGGATACGAATAATTTAGGCAGAGCTTGCAAACTGCCGCAATACACCCCGCGCCCGATTTTAGACTAAATTACTGGCATTGCCCCTCCTTAATAAGAACACAAATGCACATTCCTAAGGCCTCTCAACAGTCTCAACTATCTATGATTGACTTTATTAAATTAGTGTAACCAAAATTTGTGCCTAGGTTGGCAACCTCGGCACAAATTTTGGACCAACAATATGTATTAAGTAACATTTCACTTTTGTTGCTAGGAAATGATACTGTCACTGAAATATTCCTGAAGTTTAATTTTGCCAGATTGGGATTGCAATATGGTAGCCCTCAGATTATTTTGATTAATTCTGATAAGTTTTTAAATATATATGTAACAAAAATGTTTTACGAAACTATTAAGGATAAAGGTTTGTAATTTGTTTAATGCATCTTATTTTTGTTTTATAATTAGTAATAATTGTGTATTCAATTCAATTCAATTTTATTAGTCCTTTAAATCATTATACATGATATAGACTTGGTCATTGTACAAAACAAAATAATTTAAAAAAAGTCTCAAAAGACATATACGCAGTCTAACAATTGTATACAAACATACATATATATAAATTTTTGTATATACATATTATATACAGTGTGCCCATGGATGGGGTTGCCAAGAGGAAAACTTCTTTATTTAATGATTTACTTAAAAAAAAGTCAATCTATACAATAAATTCTGCTTCTCTTAAAATTTTTAAATAACTATTCAGATTTAAGTTTATATGTAGGGTGTCCAGAAGTGAAGTAAAAATTGATGCGTTAGATATACGAAAAAAAAAACTCTATTAAAAAATGTACATCTCCTAAAAACTCCAAATCTCTATAAACATGTTTAATTAACTACGGCATATCCCATGGTAGAAGCTTAGAGATTTTTTTTGACAGAAGTTCTTTGTCAAACGGAGCTTCTTTCAAGACCGTATAAATACCTAATAAAATGGGAATTTGTGTATCCCATGGTACAAACAACCATGGTTATCAATAAGAACAATTTTAGTAAGAATAGAAAGAAAAATAGAATTACTACCAAATCCATAAACGGTATTATTGATGATAATATAAATGTGGTAACGATAAGTATACAAAAACAAACAGTGAGAAACGAAATTAATTTACTTACAATAAAAGAAAATAATTTGTTTCATTCCACCTACACCATGTTTATGAAAAGAAATAGTTAAACCATGCCTTACTAATTTATGGTTGCTCAGAACAGTGTACGCAACAACTAGTTTTACACGCTACAAATTAATAAAAGTGGGAATTCAAAACTGTAATTTGAAATATAAATTTTGAGGAATTAAAATGATAAAACGTCAAGTGTAAAGTAAATATACGAAATTTAAAATTCTTTATTATTTATAACATTTCGTCAATATTAATCGTTTCTATTATGTATCTTAATATACACAAATGTATACCAATCTTGAAAAAATACAATGTTTTTATATGAATGGGAATAACAGCAACTCGAAACAACGAATAACAACTGTAATCTCTACAAAACACCAAAAGGCAATGACCGACGCCGAATCAAAAAGCTTGAGGTAGTTAAGTCAAGCGGTTACTTATGTTACGGGTTTTGGAAATACGACCAACAGAAGAATTATATTCAAATATGTGGGGAGTTGCTTAACTTTCTGTTCATGAAACTGAGTATAGGGTAAAAAAAAAACAAAAAAAAATAATATGAAGAAGTTTTGCAGAAAAAAATTGCGACTGAAATTTGCGAAAAAAAAGTTGGAAAAATTGTGAGCCCCCCAGATTATTTTTTAAACGATTTGTAAAATATTTGTGACATTTTTTTTTTTTTCAGAATCAGATGGAAAATATAACGACAGATTTCAAATTTCATAAAAAAATATTGATTTTTTTACAAAGTTGCACCTTTTTTGAAATTTGCACAGTGAAAAAGGAATCTAAATTAAAATTTCAAAACGATGCAACTTTATAGAAAACCAATATTTTTTTTAATGAAATTTAAATCTGTCATTATATTTTCCACCCGATTCTGAAAAAAAAATGTTTTGCAAATATTTTACAAATCGTTTAAGATAACCTATTCGGCTCACAATTTTTCCAGCTTTTTTTTCGCAAATTACAATCGCAATTTTTTTTCTGCAAAACTTCTTCACTTAGTCTTACTAGGTATGCCTTAAAGTATCGCTTGGATCCCATGCTCCAATACTAAGATATGACATAGCCTAAATTTCACCAACCGCCGCTGCTAGCTAGAGTAGAAAAGGGCATACCCCATGTGATCCTATTATGCCAATGAGATGACACTATATTGTGTGACATGTAATTTGTTATGAATACATTTCACATAATTCTTAAGAATATGCACTATATATTCTTATAGGCATAAAATTTGTAGATACTAGTAAGTTGTACTGAGCATAAAAATTCAAGAAAATAAAAAAGATCAGAACACATGATACAAACACAGTGTAAAATAATATCGACGTATAATGCGAAAATTGTAGTTTATGTAAATTGTAAATACTATGTATAAAGTATATAATAATATAATGTGGGTATACAGTATCAATAACAAAGTTTGCACAGTATCGAAAAAATGTTTTTTTATGATATATTTTTAAAAATGCTCGCCACAAACGATTTTTTCTTAAATCTAAATTAATAATAAATAAATAATTTTCCCATAATAACACGGTATATTTTCAGAGGTAATTTTATATTGTTCAATCAATTAAGCCAGTACCATTGTGATAAGTTATATTACAGGGTGTTTCCTAATTGATGTCGAAGGAGGTGATTCCTTGGGCGATTTTAAAGAAAGAGATTCCTATGAACATGGGTCTGGAAATGCTTTCCTGAGTTATAGTCCTTCAAAATTAAAGAAAAATAATAAAAGTTGTTTTGGCATATTTTTAAAATGACTTACATCGATCATATTTCACATGTCTAGTAGCCGCCGGGGACTACAACTCTACTTAATTTGGACACAATAGCTTTATTGTAAAAGTGGGTTTACAGGGAACTCTAGAAGATTTTTCTGCAATCGGACCAATTTGAAAATTGCCAATATGACAGAAAATTGAAAAGGAAAGTTTTTTTGTTGCCAAATTTATTTCGTAGGAGTAGTGGTTTTCACAAAAAACAATAAAAACCAAAGTATGGTGCTCATTACAATAATAAAACTGTCTAAAATTTAATTTTGAATGTTATTCACGAGTGCGTACCTAACATAGATAAACTTTTGGCCATCATAAAAAATAGAATTCCAATAAAAAATGTATTGTCAATTAAAAAATTTCAAAAGATAATCACAGCATTTTTATTTAACTTTGAAGGGGCATAACTCTGCGTGAAGCATTCTGGACCCATGCTCATAAGAACTTTTATCTTAAAATTTCGTCCAAGGAATTATCCTGAAATGTTAAATATCACTTAGATAAGACCCTGTATACAATGTTACAATTAATCTCTGTAATTCAGTGACTATCGGGAATATATGTATAATATAGCTGTTTGTGGTGTGATTTGGGTTGTCACATATTTTATTTTAGGCCGTATTTAAAAAATTCAAAATATTTTGCAAGACTTCCTTTGAGTAAAAAGATAGAAGATAACATTTAGATGGTGGAGGTAAGAAAATCAATAGACGTAAGTCCCCATTATGAGGGCCACTTGGTGGTAGGTTATTGTCGTCGAAGTCGTTGAAGGCAGAAGCCACTTTTATATTTTCGGCGCTACTTTATGTTTGTTTAATATTTTAGTAAATATATTGTGCAGTAACCTTAGAAATATGTATAGAACATCTTTGGAAATATATATTTTTCAAATCTGCATGTGCATTTAAACAACAAAAAAAATGGTTAGTTGTGTATCTTGCGGAATTTCCCATAAGGCAAAGAAATGAGGTATTTTCTTTCATCGGTAAGTATTTATTGTTTAAATTAACTACCATTTAATGACATTTAGATTTAGTTTTTTGTATATTTTAAAAATTTTCAAGACTAAATTTAGTCAAACGTCAAATATACTTCAATCAGTGACATATTTATTAAAAAAAAAATATTCTACTGTAAAATACTTGTATGTTGTGTTTTACTTTATATACATAGGTTTTAGTAATATAGTAATAAAAAAATATATCCAGTGTTTTATTTAATCAAAATATAGTAATACAAAAATATTCTGTTTTATTACCCAACTTGATTATTATATAGATGTTACGCCTCTGTACCGGAAGTTGGCCATTATGAGGCCAGTTTTGTCTATAGCCCCACTTCCATTACATTTTCTCCTTATCTCGTTTTACTCAAAAGGTAAAAACACTCAGGGATCAAAAACCTGTTTAAGAATTTTGCTCCCTGAGTAAGAGAATAATTTGGAACACTTCCTAACTATATTTACATATTATTACATGATATGTTAAAAATAAAACATTCTAAAAATAAATCTCTTAATTTGTTTCTCTTATTATATTAGCTTTTAGGAAAATTGGGATATTAAAATTTTACAGATATATTTTCTTTATAGGGTTTCCTAATAGTTCTATTAATAAAAGTGTCGATAACAATGAAGATGTTACCCCACCTGTTGTAATACCCACAAAAAATTTTAATAGCATACAAATTGAGTTGAAAAAGCAGCTAGCGAGTGATAACAGAAATCGTGGACCTCCTCCACCAGCACCAAGTAGAAATGTAAGTAAAAATAATAGTAAAAATGTTCATTGCAGTGGCACAATATTTTCGTCGGTTCCATGCCAAAACAGAGAATGTGCATTTTTCTAATTTTTCAGAAGGAAAATTTGTTGTTAAAAATCCAAAGTTAATTTTATTTATGTAAGTTTCCTAGTGAAAATATCTTAAAAATATTCAGTATTCACATTTGCTGTTTTGGCATTGCAGTGTCTGGAAAAAAATATATTATTTTCCAACAGAAAAGTCTAAACTGACAAATTTATGTATTCATTTTTTGTGTAAAATTTTAAAATGATGAAATATGTCCGCACATAATTGTTCTGTACACTACATGTAAATGGAAGTTCGAATATGCTTTTGTGCAAATTTATATATAATTTTTTAAACATAATTTCTTAAAGGTAATTTTTCTCTTTTCTCGAAACTTTAAAAATTGGGTTATTATAAGTGGTGACTGGTGTAATTTGGTTATGCCATATCTTAATATTGAAGCATGTGGCCCAAATGATACTTTAAGGCAGGACTCTCATTAGTCATTATTGAATGAAGAAGTTTTGCAAAAAAAGATAAAGTTAAAATTTGAGAAGAATAGTTGCAAAATGGTTTGTTCGCCCATATAATTTTTAGAGAATTTGTAAAATATTTCTTCATAATCAGGAGGACATTTTACCAATACTTTGAAAAATCATAAAGCCAGTAGTACCTTTTTAAAGAAATTTTGAGGAATCAGTCTTTTGCTTGCTTATTTTGTATTTGTTTATTTTAATTTAGACATTGAAAGAACATCCTCCTGAAATTACATCAGTTATGTTGAATTTTTTTTATGCACATATAGGTGTGTGCACACTATAATCTTTTTTTACTTAAATTTTATATTTTTTTGGCAGATTTTTTGTTCTACTTGATAGATTCTTTAAGTACATTCTAGCGATTTTTTCCATGCACTCTGAAACTTTAAGATAATAATTAATATTTTTTGAATGTTAAAGAGTTAATTTAGAAATTAGAACATGGACTAATTTGTAAGTTTTGAGAATTAAGTAATATTTCAATAGCTTTCAAATTGTATCAGTTTATTACAACTACTAGCAACAATCAATTTACTGGTTTAAAAGAGTTTTCATAAAAACTCCTTAGATTTAATGTTAACATGTGCAGTTATATTATTACAAAATTATACGTCAGTTCGCTGATAATAACATGAAATATCATCATTGCAAAATATAATAATAGAATAAATAGAGAAAATATGATTCTATTTCAGGTTTAAAAATCATTATTATTACACATTGAAACACACCTTTTTTATTCATTTACATACACTGTTCAACAGGTAAAATACCCAATTACAGAACAGGGATATAGGAATACAAAATACAGACACATATACAATAAGTGAAACAGATCTTAAAATATTATATTTGAATTAAAGAAAAACAAAATAAAATCATTATTTAATTAATAGCTCTAATTTTTATATCAAGGCTGCAATTAAAAAATCTAAGTCACTATACAAATTATTAAAATTGTTACAGATATTGAATATCAGTGAATTTTTCAATACGTTGATACGTGGAGTGTGTAAATAGAAAATTTCGGCGTTTCGAGAGGTTACTCTGGGAATACGAAAATTTAATTTACTGAATATTTCAGGTGTATCAAAATCATTGTGTAGCACTTTACACAAAAATATTTGAGAGAAGTATACTCGCCTGTTCTAAAGGCTAGACATAGAATATCTCTCAAGCAGATCATTTTGAGGAAAACCAATAGCTGGATATGTACCATTTAAACCAAAGTAATTTAAGAAACCTACGCTGAACCATTTCTAAGTTATTTTTATGTACATTGTAACCAGGACACCAAATAAGTCATGCATACTCGAGCTTCGATCTGACAAATGATTGGTATAGCATTTTTAACGTAAAAGTATCAATAAAATCATGGCTGGAATGTGCCATGAATCCAAGAGTTTTAAAAGCTTCAGAGACAATGACATCGATGTGATTAGTAAAGGATAATTTACTGTCAAATATGACTCCAAGGTCACAAAAAGTTATTGGCATCTGAAGTACGACACTGTCTAAATGGTAGTCAAAGATAAGTGGTGACGTTTTTAAAGAAAATGACATTACGTTACATTTGTTAACGTTCAGTTGTAATTTATTTACTGTGTGCCAGGTATTTATTTTATTAAGACATGTTTAAAGTTAGACACAGTCATCTTTGACGATTAAGTAGACTTTTAAGTCATCAGCATTTAACAGACAGGGCAAAGTTATTTCCTTTACTATATCATTAATAAATATATTAAAAAGCAGGGGCCCTAAAATGGAACCCTGGGAACCCCAGATGTGGTGATAAATTCAATAGACTTAAACCCATTAAGAACAACGTATTGAATCCTATTCATTAAGTAAGATTTAAATAAAACTAGTAGCGAATCTGCAAGACCAATTTTTTTCTAGCTTATTAAGTAGTAACTTGTGATCAAGTTCATCAAACGCTTTAGAAAAGTCTGTATATATAACATCCGCTTGACTATGTTCATCTAGGGATTCAGAGATATATTGCGTTACACACAATAAATTTGTTGTAGTTGAACGACCCTTCATAAATCCATGTTGATGAATAGAAATGTTCGTGTATAAAATAATATATACTGTCATGAAGTAGGATTTCTAAGACTTTACAAAAGTTACAAATTACGGAAATAGGTCTAAAGTTCTTTATATCTAACTTATTTCCCTTTTTTATAAATATGACACACTTTGGAATATTTCCATAAATCAGGAATTTGGCAGTTTTTTAGAATTAAATAAAAATGACTGTCAACGGATACGCAAATATAATAGCACAGTCCTTTAATAGGAATGCTGGTATGCCATTAGGACCTGTCGTCATTTTAGGCTTCATCCGTTTTAATGCTTGTTCTTACTTCATTAAATGACTTTATATTTATAGTCAAGTTATTGTTAAGATATCGCATTCGATGGAATTACTCTCAAAATTCAAAAAGGAGTCAGTGTAAGATTGACTAAAATAATTGGCAAATGCGTTTAATATGTTATTAGGATTTTTTAATGGTACATTATCAAAATACATTTCTTTGGATATATTTGTTGAGTCTTTTTTTACCATTAAAAGAGAAGGCCTGATTTCGTATGTCTCAATAACAAGCAAAAATATTATCGATCAATCTTATCTAACGCTTTTGACTAGCGTCATTGTCACATGTTCCATGGTTTCCTGTTTCAACTGTCAAATTTGATTTTGTTTATTTTTTAGTTTGATTGTTACCCGTTTTCTTTATTTTATTGATTTTTTATATGAAAAACAAATCTTTTTAGAACTAACAGTTAATCTTCAAGACAAAAGGTTTATTTCAATGTGTAATAGCGAGGCCCGGAAGAGTGAAGCACGAAACGGCTCGTCGGGCGCCATGTTGGCTAAGAAACGAAATGGTTGCGATTGGCAGGACCGAAAATCCAAATGGGAAATGAACAGAAGTGACGACGGAAAACGAAGAAATGACATTTTTCGATGTTATAAGTGTAGAATGCTGGGATATAACGGAAGCGTGGTGTTGGACGCTGTCAGAGTCGACGATTTGTATTATGTGCGCGAATTCCGTCGAGTGTCAAAACGCGCGTTTTCTTCGAAAGATGTCAAAGTATCACTCGAACTTTTACACAGACGTTTGGCACATGCAAATGTGCGGGACATCGCGGATGGTGTTCGTAAAGACGTCATCAAAGGCGTACAGCTGAGAGACACGACTGGAAGCTTGCACTGTGCACACGTGCCTACAAAGAAAAATGACGAGGACTCCATTCTCCAGCAAGTCAAACCGGCAGCTAAGATCCTGGAGTTGGTGCAAGCAGATATTTGCGGACCAATGAGGACAGCATCCATGGCGGGAGCAAAATATTTCAGAGAATTCATCGACAATTGTTCCAAATGGTGCGAGATAAGATTCTTAAAGTCAAAAGCTGACGTTTTCAAGGCCACCACTGAGTACACTGCCCTTATGAAAAACCAAAAAGGTAAAACAGTGAAATGTCTACAGTCTGACAACGGCCGGGAGTACACGAGCAAAGAGTTCGACGATTATTTAAAGAAACGAGGGATCACCAGAAGATTGACCGCTCTCCACAACCCAGAGCAGAATGGTACGGCGGAGAGGATGAATCGCACGCTTATCAGCATTGTCAAATTCTTCCTGAAGGAATCAAACCTACCTGATTTATTCTGGGCTGAGGCAGTTAACACTGCGAATTACCTTCGAAATCACTTACCTACGAAGAGCCTGGACGGCAGAACACCTCACGAGGTGTAGACAGGCAACGTCCCCGGCTTATCCACCGTTAGAGTGTTCTGCAGCAAAGTGTATTATCTTGACAGAAATCCCGGAAGAGGAAAGTTCGACACTCGAGGACAGGACGGTATCTTCCTTCGCTACGCAAACGAATCCAAGAGAGGCATCAAGTGTTGATAACACGCGACGTGAAATTTATGGAGGACAAATGTCCTTGGATGACGACAAATGTTAAAGTTGATCCAGAGATGGTCGTGACAGGTAAAGACGCCACAAATCCAACAACTCATGGAATTCGAATTCCCACCAAGACCTGCCTCGGAAGGCGATCGAGGTCTGCGTACTCCGAAGATGACGAGGACTTCCTTGGTTTCGAGAACCCAGAGCCTACGTAGTCCGAAGATGACGAGGACTTCCTGGTTTCCGACAACACTGTCGGAGTTAATGCCCTGGAATTAAATACAACCAGTTTAGATGGGATTACTCTACAGGACTCCAACTGTGATGAAGTCTTCGATCAAAATCAAGAAATCCAACGCCGAGGTCCTGGACGACCCAGTATAGTTAGGTCTGGTTCGAGGGGAAGACCGAGAAGGCAGTATAATGTTGTTATGAATCAGACTGAGAGCGTTGAAAAAAACGGAGCAGACCTTCCTCTCTGAAATACCTATGAAGGAGACCATGAGCGGCTCTGATGCGAGTGAATGGGGTCAAGCTATCGCAGAAGAAATGAAATCCATACTAAAGAATGGGACTTGGACACTTATCGATCGCCCTAAAGGACATAAAGTCATCGGAAGTCGAATGGTCCTGACAAACAAGTTCCGATCTGACGGTGTACTTGAAAAACGAAAGGCAAGTCTAGTCGCCCAAGGGTTCAGACAACAATCCGGTGTTCACTTCATAGAGACGTTCGCCCCGGTGGCTCGGATTAGCTCCATCCGCCTCGTGGCCTCACTTGCAACTCGATGTTGACTCTGCTTACTTGAATGGGCACCTAGAAGAGGAGATTTACAATGAACCATCTAAGAACTTAAAGGAAACAAGAACTTAAAAGGAAACTCTACATGATATCAGTTTAGAAGGTCAAAGTCAAATCGGAGCTAAGGCAAAAACGATGATGAGGGACATACATAGAGGAGACAAGGTCTGCCGACTCGAATAATCCCTTTATGAATTACGTCAGGCTGGAAGGAGTTGGTACACTAAATTGGACGGACCGATGAAGAGTTTAGGTGCCATCCCATCAAAGTCGGACCCCTGTCTAGTCTATATCGGGTCGAATGAAAATGTAACTCTTATTGCAACATACGTCGACGATATCTCAATTATGGCCTTCCGTGACAAAAAGGAGATAGTAGAACTCGTCAAGGGACTTGCTGCTCAATTCGAAATCAAGGATCTTGAGAGCGTTAAACACTGTCTCTGGATAGAGTTCGAACTAACAAATGGACAGGTAAAGATGCATCAGCGGGGATATGTTCGTGATATACTTTCACGTTTCGGCATGACAGAATGAAATCCAGTCGCCAAATCCATTGATCCAGGTGCGAAGCTAATGAAGAAAGGTCCAGTCCCAAGAAGACCTGAATCTTCCTTATCTCGAGTTGGTCGGAGCTGTAACTTATCTGGCTATGACTACACGCCCCGACATCTCATATGCCGTAAGCTTCCTGGGACAGTTTAACAATTGTTTCGGCATCGCTCACTGGAAGGCTGCCAAAAGAGTGCTGCGTTATCTGAAGGGGTCCACCGATGTAGGACTGACCTATGGCTCGGACCCAGGTCCAATGAAGGGGTATGCAGACGCCGATTGGGGGAGGAAGTCTTGAAGACAGAAGGTCTTATACCGGATATATATTTATGCTCAACGGCGGGCCAATATCCTAGGACTCTCAGAAACAGCGAACCGTCGCCCTCTCGACGACGGAAGCTGAATATATGCGCTCTCCGAAAGCGTCAAAGAAGCCATTTTTTCAGAAGCGGTTCCTCACCGAGTTGGGTTTCGAGGATGCGACCAACTTAAACATTTTTGCGACAACAGAAGTGCCATAAAATTGTCGGAATACACAACCTTTCATGCCAGAAGCAAACACATCGACATTCGACATCACTTCGTTAGGGATGTACTTAAACGCAAGGAGCTTCACTTACTTCATGTCTCAACAGATGATCAGGCCGCGGATTTCTTGACAAAGGGATTGTCCAGGGTTAAACATGAGCGTTGCTCGAAATTGGCTGGACCATATCCTTTAAACTGGTCGTTAATATACAACCGATTCGAGGGGAAGTGTTAGTGATTCTGTAGTTTTGAATCTCCCCATCTCGGGTGTTCTGCCACTCTACAAATGCGCGCATGCACGCTCTATGTCACCTGTTCGCGCGCGCAGTTTATTCCAAGTAAGTGTTATTGTGTTTTTCCTTTGTTCAATTAAACCTGAGAGGTGTCACTCTCTAACACCATTATTTCTCGAAAACTATTATAATAATAATAATAATTTACTTTATTCATCTATGAAGTTACACATAGTATAACTTATCAGACTAGTCAGGTAACAAAGAGCATAATAAGTAAATATACAAAACAAAACACAATAAATAGTAAACAAATCATATACAGTTTAAAACTTACATTTACGATTGTAAATAGTCATTCACAGAATAAAATGCATTATCAACTAAATATTTTAAGAGGACTTTTTTAAATGAATTAAAATTAGTAATATTTCCGAATAGCCGGGTAAATTTATTAAAGCAATTAATACCTTGATAGATAAGAGAATTTTGTCCTAGACTTAACCTAGAAAAGGGCATGTACAGTTCGTTATTCCTGCGTGTATGATAGTTGTGAACATTGTTGCATTTTATAAACACCCTCTTGTTTTTTATATTTATTATGAGTAAGAATATGTAAAGGGATGGTAGGGTTAAAACTGATAAAGCTATAAATGCATCTTTACAGTGAGCCTGTGCGGATAGGCCAAACATACACCGTATGATTTTCTTTTGAGCTGTAAACACTTTAGAAATATGTGATGAGTTTCCCCAGAAGATTAGCCCATAGGACAACTTAGACTGGACCAAACCAAAGTAGGCTAATTTTAATACATTAAGTGATACTGAGGATTTTAAATATCTTATAATAAAGCACGACACTTAATTTCTTCGATAAATTTTCCGTGTGACTCTCCCATGTCATTTTGTGATCTAGAGTTACTCCCAAGAATTTTATTTCATTTGTTTGGACTATTGATTGACCATCGATTTTGAATAAAGCACTTAAATTATGAACGAGATTCTTTGGCAAGAATGACATAAGAACAGTTTTACTGCCATTTAGAACTAAACCATTGCTTAAGCACCAGTTGGAAAACTCTTTTACTGATAGATTAGCTTTACTAATTGTAGTTCCCAAGGATTTATTACTGACTAAAAAATCTGTATCATTTGCATAAACAATTACTGCATTTGGTGATATACATGAGGAAAGCATATCATTTTATGAAAATTAAAAATAGCAAGGGTCCGAGAATGGAACCCTGCGGCAGCCCAGTTGTAACTTATCTAAAATTAGATTTACACACCTATAATCACAACCTGCTTTCTATCATTTAAGTAGGAGGTGATCCACTGATGGGCTACACCACGTACTCCTAGTCTAAAAGTTTTTCTAAAAGCACACCATGATCGACCGTATCAAAAGCTCTACTCAGGTCAAAAAATAGGCTATTGGTTGCTCTTTATCATTTAGTGCATTATAGACATATTCACATAATTTTTGAATAGCTGTTACTGTTGATCTATTCTTTCTAAATCCATTTTGGCATAGAATTAAGAGTTTATGATATTCTAAAAAATTTGTTAATCTATTATTGAATGCAAGTTCAAAAATTTTTGCGAGTTGATTTGGTACACTAATATTTCTATAATTGCATGCCTCCATTCTGGACCCCTTGTTTTTATAAATTGGAATAGATTTTGAAATCTTTAACAAATGCGTATAATGGCCACCAGTGAAAGATTCATTTATCAGATGTGATAGTGGAGTGCTAATTTCATCCACTACAGCTCTTAGCACCTGACCTCCTACCTCGTCTATTCCTGGTGCTGATTTTTTTAATGTCTTAAGCAACAGTTCTCTAACCTCTGTTGTAATAGTAGGGAATAAATAAAAATTACTTACAATGTTAGGCTGCAATATCAACTTAGTCATATTTGGTTTGGGACAATGTAAATCCAAGAAAAAATCATTAAAACGATTACAAATGTTTGGTCATTTATTGTTATTTCTGTAATTATGTGTTTTGAATTATTCTTTCCCTCATTAATTATCTTCCAACTCTCTTTCATTATATTCTGCGCTTCATTGATTCGTCTGTTATTATAATTTGCCTTATCAGTTGTAACCTTTTTTTCCATATATGTTTTTTAATTTTAGATACCTATTTTGAATAACTGCATTATAAGGGTAATCTTTATTAATTTTATGCATATCACACAGAAGATAGTGTAACTGTTTTAAATCACCACTAAACCATTTTTTTCTGTGCATGTTTGGTTTAATTTTCTTGTGAGTTATAGCATGATTAAAGTGAAACATAAAAGACAAATAAAATGCACCAAACTTATCACTAAAATTTGTGGCTTCATACATTTCCTGCCAATTCTCATTTTTCAATAAGTTTTTTAAGGTTTTTAAATTATTTTCTGATAAGTCCCGCTTAAATGTATTAGTATTTTTTACAGCAATATCTGCATATCTGGTAGGTGTGATCTGATAAATAAGTATCAGCAACTGAAATGTTACTAGCTCTTAAATTTGAAAAGATAATGTCAATTGTAGTTTTACTCCTACCAGTTATGCGTGTTGGTTCATCTATATTACATTTTAGGTTAAACTCATTGAATAGATATACATACTATGAAATGATGTTCGTTTGTATAAGTTGCATAATAAATCATACATTTTATCCAGAAACAACTCCAACTCACTGTCCGAGTCCTATATACTACAATAATTATTAATTTACATGTTGTGTTTGGATTATCCATCTCTGCTACAGAAACTTCAAAGTGCTTCTCTACATTGAATTCATAATGTATAAGTTTTAAATATAAGTTTTGTTTAGCAAATATGCATACACCACCTCTAGTCATTGTTTTTCGACAAAATTTGTTAACCAACGTGTAATTTTCTAGCCTAATTAATGGGAGTTCATCTGAGTTCATCCAATGTTCACTGAAACATACTATATCTGGTTTGCAGGAATCTAACAATATTTCCAGTTTTTCTGTTTTACTCGCAATTCCCTGAATATTAAAATGTAACAAACTAATGTATATATCATTACTATTTTTCCTTACACAACTAACATTTTTGCCTATACTACACTGCCCACACTTACATTGTGATTGGCCTGTATTTCTAAAAAATAATTTTTGTTTATTTCACTCTCACTTTCTGCGATAGATTTTTCATTTTCCTCCTGAATCACCGTATCTATCTCTTCTAATATTTCTATAACAATTGATCTGTCACAATTTGCATTCTGTATCATGTCTCTTTCTACAATTTCATGTACAATAGTTTTTCTCCCTTTCTCCTGGATCACCGTATCAACTCCTTGGTTTTCTTCAAGTATTTCCATACCAATGATTCTGTCACAACTTGCACTTTCATTTATTTTTACAAATATGAGAGTTTTATTCTTATTTCTTGAATTCCTAATCATATAGGCTAATTTATTAGCAATATCTTTTTTATTTAATTTGGCACCAAATTTATTATTAATATCTACTACACATTTCCTTGTGTGTATTTATTTAGCTTAAATATGTAATCGTTTAGTTTATTGTTGAATTTATTTATGTACTTGTTTATTTTCTTATTAATACTAAATGGTACAGTTGTAAGAATAATATTTGTATGTGTGCAGGATTTCAGTTTATTGTTTATATTTTTAACTAAGGGATATCTACTAGTTGCAAAATCATTAGCACCTGCTGTTATTATTATCTAGTCATCTAATGTATATTTACTTGCCAATGACTCAATGTTTTTTAAAACACCACTGAAACTAGCACCTAGTTTTATAATTGTTTCTATTTGAAACATTTCTTTGGTAAAAATATATTTTAATAATAAATTTAGATTACATCCATATTCATCACATAATATCAATATTTTTTGAGTCTGCTTAAAATTTGGTGCACTATTATCAGTAGTGTTTTCTGTATCTTTTGTTGATCCTTTATTCCTATCAATCCTATCTAGTCTGTTATGATTTATGTTTATATCTTCTTTAAATTTATTTAATTCAGCCATAACACATCTATTTTCAATGTTCAATTTTCCAATTTCATCACGCATTTTTTTCATTAACTTTTTGTAACTCCTCAATGTGTTTTCCATATGTTTTGTATTTTATGTTGTCATTATTAATATTTGCATTAACTTCCTTATTCTGTTGAACCAACTGTTCAATTTTCTTTTTTTAAGCTACTAACAAGTACTTTGTGCTCGTTAATTTCTGTCATGTAATTCTGCGCAGACTCGAATACTTCTGTTCCAAAATCATGTGTCCTTATTTTGTTTATATAATTTTTCTTCAATTTCCTGTGTTAATTTGCTTATCTCTAAATATAACTCCTGAATTAAGTTCTCTTCATCAGTGTTTTTTTCAGCACATTTATCTGAACAATATATTGTATGCCCTTCTATTACAGTTAAGTCACTTTTTTCTGTTTCAACAACTTTTATGGAAAATGTTACTGCAAGATACACAGCAATAGTTATTTAGTTCTTTCATGCAACATTTAAATTTAAATTTAAGACCCATTTTGAGTAGTCCGGTTCTGTTCATTGTAGAATTAAAAAAAAGTTGGTTTTATTATCAGATAAAAACTTATTTTATAATAGGTAATAAAAAGTATCTTTTTTCGCATGAATTTACACACTTACTGACTATATTATTGATAATAACACTTTATCTGAATAAAATTTCAGCAAAATAATTATTTAAACAAATTGTTAATAGACTTATGCACAATTGATATAATTTTCACTATTCAACTTTCATTATTTCCAGTATTTACACAATTTGTAATATACGAATTATTAGGTGTAGATACAAGATAGAACCATATACATAATATAATTATCATTTTAGGTATAGGACATATTATATCAAAGTTGCAGATAAATAAAAATTATACATTTTTTACAAAAATTTTAAAAAGTTGAGTTTTGGCAGTTTGAATATTTATAAGTTAGCGGTGACACCTTGTATAAAATACATGTTTTCTATATCAGCTAACAGTTAAAGAATGGCATAAACTGTTGGCAAACCCATATATTTTATGTTACAAAAACTAATATATTTTGAATAGAAGTACAGTCAATTATTATTATTATGTAAACATCGATAAGAAGTGTTTATGTTATCGTACTTCACTTGAACGTGAGAATGCTGACAAATTAAGTTCTTTGTACTAGGGATTTTAACAGTCAGTTATACGTAGACATCTCGTCTGTAAAGACAGTGCCATTTAAAACTTATTGAATAATTATTAATAAACTATCAAAGACTCACATTTGTTTCATTTCACAATCTAGTATTCTAATATAAACTACTACCATGTCAAAGCTAAAGGCTTCATCTACCACGTTCATGGTTTGCCCTGTATAAGTTTGTCCTTTTTCTCACAGTTTAATTAAAATTTTGCCTGTATCTGTAACAAGACAGGAGATACAGAAGAAATACACCTTATTGACACCCTGTATAATGTTAATAAAAAAGGAGGGGTGGGATATTTTCTTTCTAAATGTAAATATATATATACAATGTGTTCCACCTTGAGCAGACACTTCTGTATTTCGGTTGTATTTGGAGAATTGAAAAATTAAATTTTTTTAAATTAAATTGTAATAGTCGACGAGATCTAACTTCTTGAACGACAATTTTTTAATGTTATGTATCCATGACCTACCATAATTAAAATAAAATGCTAAAAATTAAGAAACGCTAGAAGGAATTTTTGTAATGAAATGGTTTTTAGGAAATATGATCCGGACGTGCTTAGAAAGCCCAAATACCGAATTTTGTGAAAAATAAAATGAAAAAAATAAATCGGACTGTTTTTACTTTCTTATACGTAATATAAAGAAGTATAGTAATCATGAATTTTTTTTTCGACGTCGAGATTTTGATTGATATATATGTTTTGAACCCTTCTGAATTCATTCTGACTATTTTCCGAATGATGTCTGTCGGTGCGTGTGTGTGAATGTGTGTGTGTGTATGTATGTGTGTGTATGTGTGTATCCGCGATAACTCAGAAAATACAAATGGGAGACTTTCCAAATTTGGCAGTTAATATTGTCAACAACATTTTAGGTGACACATTAAATTTGGTGAAAGTGGTACCACCAGAAGAGACATAATGAATGAAAGAAGAAAAAAAGGTACAATTTCGGGAAAAAATTGAAATTTTTTTATTGTATTTCTGGACGAATCTCGACGAATTGTAATGAAAAAACATAACTTTATGAAAAAAAATCTGTCCGCATGTCTGTAGTATCGTGATAGCAGCCAAAGTTTTTGAGATAAAGCTTTCAAATTTGGTACACTTGTTCTAAAGGCCAAAGACAATGAAAAAGTCGGTGATTAGCAAAATTGGCCAGCTGAAAGGGGGACACGGTACCCAAACTTTTTTTGTATTTGACTTTACAAAAAAAATATATTCTTAATGAAAGATTATAAATCATGTCTACTATATCAAGCTAATAGAATATATTTTCCAAGTACTTAAATAAAGCTGATGTAAACTGAAATATTTTACACATTTGGCTTCATAAAATGGGGTTAGGATAAATTTAACAGTTTGACGTCTAATTTAGTTACAAAAATATCATTGTCAACAACAAAAAATTATTAAAATATATGACATGAATTATTACTGACAGTATCGAATGACGCTGATAATCAATTATAAAAAAATTTTAATGAAACATTCAAGGTACGCTATTAAAATTTAATTGAGGTAAGTGAAGAATTAAACACAATGATTTTTTTAGATCAGGATGGTATATACTGGTATAAGAAAGTTATGTGCTGGCCACATCAGATATTTTGTTAAGTTTAAAAAACGTGGAAGAGGGGTTCATTTGATCTAATCAACACTCAGTAATACGACGGTTTATAGGGTGATCATAAAGTGCTCTCTGTAATCGGAATTATGAGGAGAGTTAATGATAACTTTATTTTGGTACCAGAGTGTATTTTCTGATTACCTTGTATAAACCGTAGTATTATTTCATATTAATTAGATGAAGTGAACTAATCTTTACCGTTTATACTGCAAAAAAACATTCCGATAATTTTTTTTTTTACAGAAATTAATGAGTCGTAAGACAATATGAAATTCGTTATTTAGGCTTTCTATTCATGCCCAATTCATATTTCCTATTTAGTATTTTATTTTAATTATAGTAGGCCGTGAATATACAACAAAAAAAATTAGCTTTCAGGAAGTTAGATATTGTCGAGTACTACAATTTAATTTGAAAAATCGAATTTTTCAATTCGACAAATACAATCAAAATACAGAAGTGTGTCTGTTCAAGTGAAACACACTGTAGACACCTACAAATGTAGACAGTCCATGATAAGTTTCCAAAATTAATATTATAATGGATATTTATGTAATTTATGTATCAATAAATTTATCGTGAATATTACGATAATTTTGAAGTAATATACCTTAGTGAGAACTTTCACAAGTTTTTAAATAAATCTAAATTTCCAAAGTGTTTTGAAAGTAACAAGGAATATTCAGGAAAGCTTTCAAAACTTAGCTTTTGTTGCAGAATGCAATTATGAGATCTTTATTTTGACATTAAATACTACATTGAAAAATAGTAATTATGAATTTTCTGAATTCTTGTCAAATTATCTTACACTGACGTGGTTTCTCACTAAACACCATATACTGCACTTGACGCACGTTTCGCCAACCAAGTTGGCATCATCTGGAGATGATCAAAACTAACCTTATGAAAACAGTGTACCCTATTTGTACCTAAACTATTGTTACAATTAGGTGAACTGTGACTCACTAACCAATAAAGCGGACTATATAGGTTAGGCCCTCTGTCACTATTCATACTATTTTTACACTATGTAATTTCTAAGCTTTCAAATGCAACAAGCTTGTCTAGTATTTGTTACATTCCTTATTAATCTTAAATTGCTATCCATTTTATGGTTGTTTTCAAATGCATGTTGGGCAACACTAAACTTAGCTGCTCTAACATATTTGAGATGAGCCATATGCTCCTTGAATCTAATTTGAATAGATGGTCTAGTTTGTCCAATATACTTTTGATTATAGATCTTACAGGTAATTTCGTAAATCCCTGACTTTTCATTTGTTTCAATTTTGTCTTTTGGATTTGAAAGTTGTAGTTTATTTCCTGATGAATGAAACACTGTCACATCAATATCTTTAAAAATCCTACCAATATCACGGTTGAATCGAAGATCAATGGATTCAATACAAATTTCGGATATTCTCTTTAATTTTGAAAGGTCGAGAATATTTCGGAAGTGATTCAATTTATGTCTCCTAATTATTTTTTCAACTACACTTATATCCATTACTCACAGCTATATCCTTAATCAGTGCTTTTCTTTTTCAAACTTCCCGTTATTAAGAGGGAAGCTTAATAGGCGATGGACTAGAAAATTAAAACTCGCCAATTTGTGTTGAGCACAATGCAATGGTGAGAGTCCTTAGGGATATATCTTAAAATACTAGTAATTTTCTTTCTGTCAAATTCTAACTTATTTTTCACTATTTCTAATTATTAATAATCTTAATTCGTGACTGAACAGGTGGTATAATGGATGTATAAATTTTTACTAAATAGGCTTTTGGTATTATCGGGCATTATATGGGTATATTTTATAATTTAATTTTAATTAACACCTTAAATTATAATTTGACATTTTTAATCTACATGTAACTAGAGAGACTTATCAGTGTTTTCCTAAAAAAATTGCAGATGTCTGGAGATACAAATAGTCAAAAACAATCAACCAGAGAAAATGTTTCAAATGGTCTTCATTTAAGTCAGTTATCGTTAAATGCAAATTCCTCCAGTTTACATTCTAATAATAGTACTCTACATAGAAAAGCAAAAAGCAATGCCAATTTAAGTATGTTAGATAGCACTGATGATGTAAATAATGGTTTTCCACCTACTCGACCTGTGATCAATCATGGAAAACCACATCTAGCTCCTAAACCGCCAGCTTTGAATGGTAAGTCCTATTAAATGAAAGGCTAAAGTTGCAATATAAAAAGAATACCAATTCACAATGTCTTTGCATAAAGTGGACTTTAGGCGATCAACAATACTGTATTATAAAATACTGACAGTATTACTGATTGTGTAGGGATAATTTGAGGTAATGAAGTCACATGTAATAATTCAATATTTCTATCAATAAATATTGACGGTATTATTGATCGTCTAACAGTTGACTAATATTTTTTTGTTAGATTGATTGTATATCAATACAGTTTTATTTAAAATATTTGTCATTCATGCAAGGTTATGCTGCCTGTTGTAGATACAGATATTTTTTATGACTAGTATGTAAGAACTTTAGAAGCATTTAGTTTTATCCTATTTACAAATTTAAAAAAGTATTTGATTTTGCTCTTTTTTATTGAACGGGAAGCATCTAATGGCAGAAGGACTTTTGAAATAACTTCATGTCAAACAATTAAATTTAAAGAATGTACAGAATCAAAACAAGGATTGTATGAAAATAACACAGGTCGACAAAAATTGAATGAAACTCCAGACTCTGAAACCAGAGTATACTTTCCCAAAGGTTTTTGGTGCGCCGATTCCGAATCCGACCTCAGAAGGGCTTCATCACATCAAAACACTGTTTTTCGCTATATTCGGGATTATATTACACCGCTAATTAATTTTTCTCCACAAAACTCATTGAGGCATATGAAAGTACTACTCTTCCTCATCAAAATGCATTTTGAATTTTTCAGATATCTTATTTCTTCTCGGAAAAATCATCTTTCTAGTAACAACATTGTTTATTTGTTATTATACATGGTGTCTCATTTTAATGTACCAGGCTTCTTAATTTTTTTGTCAACTTTTAATAAAAAAAGTCAGACAAAAGTTGAAGATTTTGAAGGGGCAATAGAATGATATAATTGTGATGGCTGATGACCTTGGAAAATCATTATGAGGGTCATTTCAAGATCAACTTTGATTTTTTTAAATGGGATTCCATGTTTTTTATGACGGCATCATATTTCTCTCTAGCAAAATACACGACTTTTGTTCGAAAAATTTTTCGATAATGCTTCGTTCTTTTGGTAGAGGCCACCACAGCATTTCTGACCCGTTCTAATTATTCCAGGCAAATATATCGAGAACTAAGGAAGATAGCTAAAAAATATTTCAGACAAAAGTTGCTAGGTTTTAAGGGGGTTAAATAATGTTGACCTTAAGTTGACCTTGAGATCAATTTTCAAGGCAATTTCAAGGTCTGCTTTGATTTTTTTAATGGGAACCCATATTTTTTATTACGGCATCGTGTTTCTCTAGCAAAAATTTAGACTCAGAATTCCGACCCGCCATATCGGATCCGTCATTTTCAATTTCTTAAAGTTAGGGACAAACCATGTCCTGATGGGGTTAAACTGACAACGAATAACGTCATAAAATCCTCCACTACTTAATTACACTGGCTACTCAGGAAAATGCATTAAGAATGTGTAAATATTGTAAATACTATGTGTTTGTTGTTATGAGGAACATCGTAAACCTTAAGGAGTTGATCTTTGGCTGTTTGTTGCCTTTGGTTGTTGTTTGAAGTACGACACAAATCTCACATCAACATTGTTTCACTACATTTTCATACAGGCCACCTAGTTAGTGGCCATGCTCTATAAAACCAAACATTAGTTTTAAATTACTTTTCTTGTAATAATGCATAAAGTCTTTATTTTCAGATCTAGGTTATTGCTAAAATTTTCAGAGGTATAGTGTTGGAATTGTTGGTTAGATATTACTAACCTTTACTAAATAAATAAATAAATGGAAAATTACTTTCATTATTCCTGTTTGTGAATTGCTATAAATAAATGTTTTTTTCATATCTTTTGAATGTCATGCCATCTGTCATTATTGAAATATTAGGTTGCCTAACATAAGAACAAACCAACACTTTATTCCCTGTATTTTAGTGTCAATAATTTCAACAATTTAAGAAATACAACAATAATTAATACAATTTTATTCATATAATCACTTTTTATAATGAAATCTACACTTTGGGTAGCATTATATAGAAAATTGAAATGTTGTGGTGAAGCTCATTTGTCAAGTGGAGATATCACTTGTTAAATGATCCAAACCCTAGTTCAACTCGAAAGGATTTCCTTACAATTTTTTCGGTTCTGGCTCGGGTGGTTTTTATTTATAGATTTTTTATTCGTTTTGAAAAACTAATGTTTCGAGATCATTATCTTTCCCA
This sequence comes from Rhamnusium bicolor, assembly GCA_029963845.1. Classification (NCBI taxonomy): domain Eukaryota; kingdom Metazoa; phylum Arthropoda; class Insecta; order Coleoptera; family Cerambycidae; genus Rhamnusium; species Rhamnusium bicolor. Next base: position 196,022 of record JANEYF010002058.1, on the reverse strand, counting down.
TCGTGCAAGAGGCTAGTCGACGTAAAGTTTTGAAATTTTCTTTCGTCCATTTTGGGATTAATCTTTATTCGACTTTATAAAAGGGACCGTATTTGTTGGATCCGTTAGTATTTCGTTGGAAAACTTATCTCTTTTGAGGATAATTCCCCAAGTAGCACCATCCACGTGTCTACCGAAATTCATAGAGGTAGCAATCACTTTGTTTATTAAGAAAAACCCTTCTTTAAGGAATGTGTTCGACATTTTTAATAATATATCAGGAATTTAAATCATCATTTTGCTATTATCATATTAAACTTATGTACATCCCTTTTGTTTTCTTTGTTCTCGGAGTACTTTGTATTAATATATTAATAAACGTGTGTGATAAAACTAGCTAGTTTTTTTTTTTTTTTTTTTTTTTTTTTTTGTGTAACTGATTTGGTAAATTTTGGAGTTCCCTATAGTTGAAAATAGAGTTTTGAGTATTGTTTATTGAAGTAAATTTACCTGGCGCCCCATATAATATTTTGTATAAGATATTTTTAATAAGGAAATCCGCCCGCCCGTCTCCTCTAGTTTAGCCGGAGCATACTCAACTACCTCCTCGGTAGCTGATTTAATAGTGGCATCATTTTGATCACAAACGAAATCGAATTCAGCGTCCCAAAAATCATATAATTACACTACTTTCGCCTGCCGGTACAACTTTTTTTTTTGGTATGGGTGTAACGAAAACGCCAAACTAATTAATTTCAACGGGCGATTTCTCCAAGAAGAAATAAAATATCTGAAAAAATTCAAAATGCATTTTGAAGGGGAAGAGTAGTACTTTCAGATGCCGCAGCGAATTTTGTGGAGAAAAAATTAATTCGCGATGATCTCCCAAATATTGCGAAAAACCGTGTTTTTTGCATTTTTAGGTTAGGATATCTCAAAACCTGATGTGATGGAACAATTCTGAGGTCGGATTTGGATCAGGAATAAGAATAAGGAAACTGAACGTTATGACTTAATATTGGCCATATGCAGAAAAAATTACTTACTCCTTGTCAATTCTACTGTAGTCATCAGCTGAGAGTCACCACCTTCCGAGATGATCTCTTTCTGGCACTATTTGTAGTGAAGAGTGCCAGAAAGAGAGCATCTTAGAAGGTAATGACTTTAAGCTGAGGAGTATTGTAAATTTCCAGAAGTAATCATAAATAATAAATCAACTTCACATTAATACTTTTAGGATAAAAATGCACAGAAAAATATACACTTAGGCCATATAGATCATATTTAACAATTACGAATTACAAATTAGAGCATCAGTTCACTTGAATAGTGATGACAATTACTTAAAATCCAATGAAGGGCTATTGCCCTACACCAGCCACAACAATATTTTAATTCTATTTTTAGAAAATCTGCTTTGAAATGTATGAGATAATTATCTTTATTAATAATAATAATTATTATTAATTACTGTTTAAATTCTGCTTGGACTTATCCACTAATTTATTAACAATTTGAAAATTTGGTTTCTTAAATAAAATTACTCAGTTTTTAATTCGAAATGTAGGTGGATTTAAGACTTTTTGGTGTAATATAATAAAATAATTTTTTCTCTTGAAAACAAAAAATTATAAATATAGGATAATGTAACATTGAAAAATAAAAATATGAACGTATCCAAATTTCAAAGGCATAGGTAGTGAATTTGGACAAGGCTACTACAATTTTGCTTCACCAACTTTTACCATGAACTGCCAAGTGCTTTATATTAAGTTATATTTCTCTTTAAAGTATTTGTAAAGTAATATTTATGCACCTCTGCACCATTCATATCACTACTAATAAATAATTACAAATTTTATATAATTTGTTAATGTTTTAAGGTAAACCTGCTGCTCCTCAGAAAAAAGTTGGTAAACCTGTTAGTAGGGCGCACAGTATGAAAAGTCCAAGGTCTCCATCACCACAAAGTCCAGATGGTAATCCTGCTAACAAATTTAGCACTGTAAGACATATGTCTTCCATAATTAGCCAGTCCTTGTCAAATTCTACTGGACATAATCCAAGATTAAGGGCTGCCTTAAGTAGTAGGCCATCTGCCCCACCTCCCTCAATTCCAGCCCAACAAATACCTATAAATATATCATCTCCCACTCAGTCCCATATACCTCCTCCGCCTCCATCAAAAATAAATGCAGTGAAACATCCTAATCATGCTCCACCACCACCACCACCAACTTTGTTGCCACAGGCACCTAATCATGCTCCTCCTCCCCCCCTCCACATAAAACGCAACTTGGGCGACAACCACCCTTGGTAAGTCAAAATGAAATTTTTTGATTATTCTCCTAGATAACCAATAAATCTTGATTTATTTGGAAAACCATATAACATATCTATACAAGCCATAAAACATATGCATCAAATAACTACAAAACCACTCAACTCTCATGTACAAATACTTCATTTCTATGTCCATCTCGCTTCACCTTATTCAGTCTCTTAGATAACACCAGTGGCAGTTCGAGTAATTTGGATAAGAAGCTACTGCAGTGTAAGATGGCAAAAAAAAACATTACATATATACAAAAAATATCTGATGTGGCCAGTGTATCACATCCTTATCAAAAAAAATCATTTTAATTTAAATCTTGACCTAGGTACCTCAATTAAATTTTAAAGCGTACCTTGAAACGTTTCATTAGAATTTTTAAATAAGAATCCTTCGATACTGTCAGTAATAATTCATGTCATATTTTTTTAATAATTTCTTCTTATTGAGATATTGACATTTTTGTAACTAAATTAGATATTTAAAATGCCAAACTGCTAAATTTATCCTAACCCCATTTTATGAGGTTAATGTGTACAAAATTTCAGTTTACATCAATTTTATTTAAATAGTTGGAAAATGTATTTTGTGGCTTGATATAGACATGATTTATATATAGATTTTTTTCTAAAGTTATGTTTTTCATCATAATTCATTGAAAATCGTCCAGAAATGCAATATTTTTTTTTCCTGGAATTATACCTCTTTTCTTCTTTCATTCATTATGTCTCTTCTGGTGGTACCATATTCACCAAATTTAATGTGTCACCTAAAATGTTGAAAATCTAAATTGCCAAATTTGGGAATTCTCCCATTAGTATTTTTTGATCACAGACACACAGGCACATATGCACATGCACACAGAGATGCATTACATTAATTATGACATCTACCTGTAGACCACATTAGGATAGATTAGATAATTTTGTTTCTGTTGGTTCTACAACAATAGTATAGATGGAAGTACAGGTTAGATTTCTTATATACTCCTTGGTTCGGGAATACACTCGTCCTAAAGCTATCCGCTACAGTTGTTATTGTGGACTATGAAATGTGTAACTATATGTCAGTGTTAATGTAAAGGAAGAGTGTTAAGATTCGTCACAATTAATGTAAAGCAAAGAGTGTCTTAAGATTCGTTACAATTAATGTAAAGCAAGGAGTGTGTTAGGATTCGTCACAATTAAGGTAAAACAAGAAGCATGTTTAAATTCAGTTAAATGCCCAGTTTGAACTGCAAGTTTTGTAAATTTCAAATTTTAACAATAAATTTATTTGAATTCAGTTTGAAATATTAATTTAGTTGAATTTGCCAGTTATCTGCGCTTTCTTCGATTTGATTATGTCAGGAGTTAAATACAACTTATACGGGAATAACATCAGTATTTTTGCGGGATGGGTTCCTCACTCAAAATCACGAATTTCTTAATATAATTCTATTAAGAAAATAACAATAGAAGTTCAAATCAACGTGTCTAAAAATACTTCCTGAGGGAACCGACAGTATGAGGATTTACCGTTTGTGAGAAAAACCGCATTGAATAAGTTACTGCACTGAAATAGATTGAATAAGTTACTGCCGTGAAAAAGTTCCGTTTTCCATTTTTTAAATAAACCAAAGTAGGCATCTGTCAATGAAAAATTACATAATTTGATATTACATGAAATAGGCAAAAATGGTTGAATATTCAAATGAAGAACTTGCTGATATCCTTTTTTTATTATTGAAAGGACAACAGAAATGTACTGTTAGCCAGTAAATTGTGTGCTGAGGATTTTCCAAACCGGAAAAAGCCGAAAAAGTGAGAAAGAAATATGAGAAATTTTGAGACAATTTCCTCGAGTGCGCACGCCCCTTCTACTTCAAAAAAAGATCCACTAGTAGATTCCTTATGAAAGATGTACCAATTGTATCAAAATTCATTTTGTTTAACATAGTTTTTGAAGTAAGTAATGAATGTCAGATTTTGGCTGTCATATTTAAACTGTAGTAACTCCCGTAGGAAGTATTTTTGGATACCTGTCGATCTGAATTTTTATTGTTATCTTTGAGTGAAGAATGCACCCCCAAAATTATTCCCCACCAGTCGGTTGATTCTTGGCACGCTGGTATGGTCTTCAATGCTGAAGGCAATGTAGGCTTTATCCCTTCAAGTACACCGTTTATAAAGACGACCATTTTGACCGAGTGGCCTGGGTACAGATTTGGAGCGCGTACCGTATTTTGTCAGCTTTTCTTCTTCCTTTAATGACATAGAGAGAGAGAGAGAGAGAAATTTATTCATGTGAGACAAAAAATTGTTTACACTCGTCAGATTGCCACGTATGGCTCGATAAGAATAGATAAAATAATATATATAAAAAAAAAAATTTACATTACAGTCAATTAGAATACCTGGCTATTACATAATAAAAAATAATAAACACATTTAAATTACATATTCAATTAGGTTATAAAATGATCATAAAATTCCTGCAATTCATAAAAAACATTTTCTTTCAGAAAATTTTTGACAACCATTAGAAATGTATGTTCACTTAGATCTTTCCATTCATTGGGTAGCCTATTATACATTTTAACTGAACAATATCTAAAAGAGGATATATTCTTTGTGAGTCGGAAATAGGGTGCTATCAACGGCTTAAATCTAGTCTGATGTTTATTAACAATTTGATAATTAGTGATATTTTTTTTTGACATGTCTTATACACTCATATATGTACTGATTAGTGCATGTAAGAATACCTAGTTTTTTAAATAAAGGTCGACAGGTAACTTTGCTATTAGAATTTGTAATACCACGAATTGCACGTTTTTGTAGGCGTAGGATTTTTATCGCATGAGCTGAGCCACCCCATAATAATATACCGTAACACATGACACTATGAAATAAGGTGTGGTAGGTCATTAATATGACATCTTCATTGATTGATATTGTTAAGTTTTTTAAGAGGTACACACTGCTAGACAATTTTTTCGAAAGTAAACATATGTGGCTCCCATGTTAATCGGGTGTCTAAAATAAGACCTAAACACTTAGCTCACTGATTGGTAATGTCGATACTGAGGATTGAGATTGAAGATAATAGTCTGCGTTTTTTCTCTGTTTAAGCATAGTTTTATATTGTTATAGTAGTCTATTGCTTGTGACTTAGTTACATCATTCGTGTTTAAGAGAGTATATAAACTCCTATTTGCTGAGAGCAGTGTTATGTCATCAGCGTAACCTACTGATTTAGATGTTATAAAATTTACTATATCGTATACATACATAATGAATAGGATCGGGCCAAGTATGGACCCCTGCGGAACTCCATACTGAAGCGATTTTAGTGAAGATGTTTCTCCATCAATCTGTACACACTGATACCGATTTGTAATATAGCTACTAATTAACGATAGCGCCGAACCTCTTATTCCATACATTTCTAATTTAACCAGGAGAAGATGATGTGAAACGCAGTCAAATGCCTTAGATAGATCCATTAGAGATGCAGCACACATATTACCTTTCTCGAACTCGTCTGTAATAAAGATTACGATATCTGTCAACGCAGTAATAGTTGATTTTTCTTTTCTATAACCGTACTGACTGGCACACAATAGTTTTTTATTTTCTAGATATTCAGTTAATCTTGTTTTAAAAGCTAATTCTAATAATTTAGACAATATAGGGATTAGTGAAATAGGTCGATAATTATCCGTCGAGTTTTTATCACCTTTTTTGTAAACTGGAGTAATTTTCGAGAGCTTAAAATTATCTGGAAATATACCTTTATCAAAACATATGTTAATGAGATGAGTAATTTGACTTAAAAGTTCCACTTTTGCTAGTTTGATTGCCTCACTATTTAATCCATATTAATCCCGTGACTTCGAGAGATTTAATTTGTCTATAAGTTCACTAACTTCAGTTTCCGAAACTGGCTTTAGATAGAAATAATTTAATAATTTATTATTTTTCAAATACCGCATATATTCTTCATTATTGTGCTCATGATTAGCCCTAAGTTCACTAGCAATATTAACAAAAAAAGTGTTTAGTTCATCAGGAGAAATGTCGATATCAGTGGTTTTGTTATAATTAGGTTTTATTATTGACCAGGCCATTTTCTGCTTATTTTTTGCTTGAGTGATGAGATTGGTATTATGGTTAATTGTCTCCAATTTTAGTGTAGCTTTTGAATTTATTATAGTTGTCTTTGAAGCGGATATCATATTTACAAAAGTCATATAGCATTATGAGAGCATTTTTCATGTTTTTAATTTTATCACTGTATTTTACGTTATTATTTTTCTTTTTAGTAGTTTTTTCCGGAAACGATGTGAGGTACGACTGAACTATTCGATTTTGTAACATTTCTGCTATTTTATTAACATCATTCAATTGATAAAAATTGGTCCAGTCAAAATTAGACAGAGACATTTTATAATTCTCAATGGTTTTCTCATTAATCATTCTGTATGTGACAGATGTATTGTTTAAATTGAGTTTTTTTTAATCCCTTGTATGTGAAACTTAAAGATTTATAATCTGAGAGACAAGGGTTCTTAACTTTAATTATATAATTTGTATCATCAATATTTGTAAAGATATTGTCAATTCTGGTTGAGGAAATATTTGTGACTAGTAAATTCTTTCACACACTCGTGCATGCCATAAGATAAGAATATATTTGATATTTGCAGTGAGGTATTATTTTTACTAGAGAAGTCAACGTTGAAATCACCCAGAATGGTGATATTTGTATGCAAGCTTATGTTATCAAGAAATGATGTTAATTTATAATTGAAATTATTAATGTCTCCTACCAGTGATCTATAACAGCACCCTATGATCGACTTCTGTTTGCGTAGCTCAATGGCACAAATTTCAATATTTAACTCCTTACAGTAGTCATCAGCAAAATGACAGATTTCAAATTCTATGCCTGTTTTTAGGTAAATAGCAACACCCCCATGAATGTGATTGGATCTAGTATAGTATGAAGCTAGTGTATAATTATTGAAATGGACATGCTTCACCTGTTCCTCGTTAGTCCATGTTTCACTAAAACAAAGAATGTCAAAATTATGCTCTGAAAGAAATATGTTCAGCTCTAAAATTTTGTTTAAAATACACTGAATGTTTATGTAGAAAATTGAAATTTTATTATGATTTTTTTCAATACTGTCTATTGTACTTGTTTGTCCACCTCCGTCTTCCTTTATAAGGTTGCCCTCGAAAAAAGTTATTTGATCGGAACAGGTTGAAATTAGAGTTTTGCCTAGTTCCTGCTACCATTTCTTTTTTTGTGAAATTCTGTGACGCGAATACCTTCAAACCATGTGTCTTCACTAAAAAGTTTGTTTGCAAAAACCTTAGGGGCTCCAATTTTAAAAGAGCTAAAAACAGCTTCTTCAGGATTTCTTGTGAGCTTTTTAACTACTATGTCCTCGATATTTAAATTTAATTTCAGATAGTCTTCATGTTCCCCTGCTGATAACTGTGGCCTGAATTTAGAGACATGTAACCAGATTAGATCATTTTCTTCAACATACACCTTGGTTTAATGATCGAGGCATTGTCTGGTCAGGGTGGTAATATAGTACTCGTAAAGCCACATTATGTCAGTGGATGTAGGCCAAAATTGCATATATGGGGCATGCTGAAAGTAAGTGCATGAGAGATTCCAGAGCCTAACCTAGTCGATAAATCCATTGTTTCTATATTCTTATAAAACACCACTGGGGTTTTTCGACATGCTGCTGAAACAGATTTTCCTGTTCAGCAGCTCTGATTCGGGCTTTTAGGTGATTTGGCTGAGGCTCAGTACCTGACTCTAAATTAGCATCTCTTCGCCTGGTGTTGAATGAGAGATCGAGATCATCTGCTGCTTTTTTGCTGCCTTCATAATTATATTGCACAGAATCTTATGTAATACAGCAGTCTATCAGCAGACCGTCCTTACCACCATGCTCTTTTTAGCACCACGCTGTTTATATATCTGCTGGAAGGCCGAATCAACAGACCTGAGTGTGCTAGAAACAAAATATGTGTAAATATCTTATAGCAGTTGAGGCAATAATTTCTTAGGTCAAAAAGATCCCTCTTTTTTGGATAATCACTTGACAAACCAGTCCAGAATCTGCTGTCCCTCGTTTGTTCAACCATGTGTTGAAAACGTGAGCCAAACGGCGATGAATGGAAGAAGATTTCTTGCAGCAACAGTATTTTATGCCGTGTGGGTCTGGGGTAGCAGAAGTTTTTAGTGCCAATAAGAGCTTGTTGGACTTCCTCTGTACTGATTGCCCAACACACTTCAGATCCTCCCAGATGTGTACAGTAGAAGGTCTCGAAGTGTGTGATTGCTGGAGTGTCGTTATTAGGTGCGTTGTTTCTACCTGAGATCTCAGTTAATCTAAGTAGTTTTACGGTTACGGAGGCTATATCAAATGAAATTATGTAACCATAAAATAACTTAGATTAGCTGAGATCTCACTTAGAAAGAACGCACCTATTGAATGGACGCATCGTTTCATAGGTTCTCTTCGAGAAGGTTTCAACATCTTCTACAGTCCGGGATTATCGACGACACACGACGGTTCTTGAAGCAGGTGAGATGGATTCGTCAGAACAAAGTGTTTTGTTCCATACATCTCGCTCGCCTTTTCAGCCATTTTTTAATAGCCATGAGCGCTCGAATAGACAGTGTTGCTTGATTGTACACAATACTGTCATAATTAGGTTGTGGTGTTGGCGTCTTAGTCCGGCTGCTATGCACCGGATTTTTTGGTGTAAAAAAATTTGCCCTTTGTTATGTAATCTAGAACACTCTGATTCTGAGAAGCATGTTGTATAGCCAACTGTATTTTGCACTTGATCCATTTTACATACTACTTAGCTTTCTAAACCGTATTTGAGGTATTTTCCTCTCGCAGGAGACGAGTTGGTTCGCTGCGTTGTAAACGGCACAGTTAGTCTGCCATATGTTTGCTCTGAGAGTTCCTCATCGATGACCGCGTCCATTCCAACCAGGTCTTGTGGCTTTAGGGTAGCTCTTAAGGCCACAATTAATGTCGCACTCGCTAAAGATACACTTCCCTAAAGGGTGTGTGACGTTCTTCATTGTTCTACACAATAGCAGAAGTGTCACTTTGACGCCCAACACTACGGCGGTGCTCACGGTACGGATATTTCGGGCGCCAGTTTCTGTTTAGAGTGCAGAAACACCACTTTACTCTATCGGCGGGACGATAGAGGCCGGGCAACTACAGTGAAGAAACGGATAAGCCAGGGGTCGAGAAAAGGTAACTTACACACTACAGTTAATGAAACGACTCTTATTCAATATATTTACATTTATTCTACACACTAATTATTATTTACACTTTATATACACCTTAGTAACTACAACTTATACTAAAAACGGTCTTAATCATAGGCGAGCGGGGACAGTAAGCGGGCGGATAAGCGGTGCGACACGGTACTACGGTGATTAAGCAGCGAAAAAAAAGGTAACCAGCAATAACTAATCGGCCATAAGCAGACGGCGGACGGATACCAGGAGGGGGAAGCAAGCGCCAATACAAGCACACTATGACTATCTATGGCGGTTATTTACTATCGCTTGGCTGATGGATGGTTCCGGACTTATGATATGCCAAATCTAGTACCTCCAAGGCACCCTGCAGAATATGACGTGCTCAGGCGGCCTGGAGGACACGCGGTTACGGTTGGGGGGGAAGGAGTGGCAAGCCTAACAGTTGCAAATTTAAGACGACTACGGTAAGGTCAAACTCCAAGCTACCCTGCAGAATTTTTACGTGCTCAGGTAGCCCGGCGGTCCCGCGGTTACGGACGATACCTCCAAGTCACCTTGCAGAATTTTTACGTGCTCAGGTGGCCTGGCGGGCACGCGGTTACGAAAGTACCTCTGTCACCCTGCAGAATTTTTACGTGCTCAGGTGGCCTAGAGGACACGCGGTGGCAAAAGATAGTACCTCCAAATCACCCTGCAGAATTTTTACGTGCTTAGGTGGCCTGGAGGGCACGCGGTATAACGCGGTTCTGGTTCCAACCTTCGGCCGCTCTCCCGTTCTATGGAAGGATATGAGGCGGATACGTCTTAGCGCTCGTGGTTCACAAACTCTAAATAAGGTCCGAAAAGAACTCACCAGCCAAGTAATACCGATTATTTACCAAACCTTTATCAAACCTTGCTACCTACTTTCCTGGGCTGCTTCCTCTCTGGAGCGGTCGGGGTCGGCACGTCTGGTCGGTACGGGCGGCAGCAACGGACTGTCCTGGATGCTCTGAAAGATCCTCAAGCTACTAAACTCTGCCAAAAGCAGAAGTAGGATGAGACGCGGTAGTCATGCGCGAAATATAGCAATACGTCACCCGAATTCAATTTAAAACAAACCTATACCTTTATACTCACAACAAGATTACTTACTATGCTGGTCGGCGTGGTTCTTCAGTCAGCAGCTAAACGGAAACTGAGTTGTTTGAAAAATCATCAAGCTACTAAACTCTGCCAAAAGCAGAAGTAGGAGGGCGCGGTAGTCATGTGCGGAATATTGCAACTACGTCACCTTTATCCGACCTAGAAAAATCCGCAATTAAATTTATATACCTATGTACCTCTATACTCACAAGATTACTTACTGTGCTGGTCCGCGTGGTTGTTCGGTTGGCGATCAGACGGGAACTAACTTGTCTCAAAAATCCCCATGCTACTAAACACTGCCAAAAGCAGAAGTAGGATCAGACGCGATAGTCATGCGCGGAATATTGCAACTACGTCATCTGTTACGGAATAATTCCGCATTAAATTTAAATACCTATCTACCTCTATAATCACGAGTTTACTTACTGTGCTAGTCGGCGTGGTGCTTCGGTTGGCCGTCAGACGGGAACTAATTTGATTGTTTTCAGTCTCGGAGTCCTTTACGGTAGGACAGGCACAGGAGTGCCGGGGGCAATATGCGCGCTTCGAGTCTCGCGATTCACGTACTGCCTGCCACTCGACATATTTGGAATGTTTATACAAACAGATCAATACTACCTATCTATAATTAACAATTAAACTATTATTAATGAGCAACTGACAATACCACTATTAAGGGCGCAGTACTACAATGTTTAAAATATCTTTCGAAACAGACAAATAGCACCTAGTTACCTAATTTAATTCTATAAACAAAATCACTTCGTTACACCCCTCTCTTACTTCGGATAAAAAAAAATATATATATTTTTTTCCTTTTCCTTTCCGGCGACCCTGGAGTGCGGGACTTACTAACTTAAACGGAGCCCTGTCATGATGAAGGCGCATACCCCCCACAGGCCAGTTAAACTTTATTTTGTGGGTATGTACACCTTTTACAACTTCAAACCAAACAAACTATTCCGGCTTCCAGGGTCGGTTCTAACCATGCTAAAGAAAATTAAAAAGTTATCCTGTCCACGCATCTGGACTTCCCTGTCAAACGTGGGATTCCTTATTCCTGGAGGTCGGAGGTATCCTTCTCCATAAACCATCCAAAAACATCCTGGTCAAAAAAAAAAAAACAAAACAAAAAGTTTAATCGTTAAAGTTTCCTCGGAATTACGGTAGCAGCTCGCATTGAATTCCTTTGGATACGGTGACGGTTTTCGTCGGAGACTGGTGGTAGTAGCACTGTACTCCTCGAGATACGGTTCGGCGCCGGTGGGTCTCCGGTACGGATCGACGACGGTACGGACGGAACGGCGATGGGTAACGAACAGATGATCGGGCGGAACACCCGCAGTATGACGTAGCGTCCTCCACTTCACGGTCGGTGGGACCTACTCTGCGGTTGGACACTAGAACATACAAACGGCTTTAGATCTTTGATGTGTATTCTCGCATACTTCCTTCCAGTATCCGATTTGAGATCATACACTACCGGGGACCAGACCTTAGTCACGGTATACGGGCCGGAATATTTCGGTGCCAGTTTGGCAGCAAAATTTCGGACAGCGGAAGACAACAGATTATTGCGTTTCATGACTCGGTCACCGACGCGGCATTGCCACTCGCGTCAGCGCAGGTTATAATAATGACCCTGCGAGGTAAAAGCTCGGTCCAAGTTGACTCGGACCAATTGGAAGGTCTCTTTCAACTTCTCTAGCCGGTTGATACGGTCTTCAACGGGTGTGTCTTCCGGGATCTCGGTCTCATCTTGATATACGGTGTTCGGTAGGGTTAACTCACGTCCAAAATTCGAGAATGCCGGAGTGAATCCGGTAGAGTCATGTCTTGAACTGTTCAGCGCCAGTTGCAAATCGGACAGGTGACAGTCCCATTGGCAATGGTCCTGTTCACAGTACAGGGCAATCATTGTCTTGATGGTGCGGTTGGCTCGTTCAACGGGGTTGGCTTGCGGAGTGTACGGCGGTGTGAGACGGTGCTGAATACCAAATTCTCTTAATAGAGAGCGGAACACACGGCTATCGTATTGGGTGCCGTTGTCACCAATGACGGTACGGGGACATCCAAAACGGGTGACAACTTCCTCATAAAGGGCTTGGCTTACGTTGCGGGCGGTGGCACTACGGAGCGGTCGGCACTGGATCCATTTGGTGAAACGATCTTGAAACATAACTATATAGTTATTTCCTTTACTGGATCGCGGTAACGGTCCAACTAGATCGGTGCTGACGGTTTCCCAGGGATCATGATAAGCAGACAGTTGCATTTTCCCGGGAGTTTGCTGTTGTGCCGGTTTATATCGTTGACATTGCAAGCAACTTCGGACATATTTCGCAATGTCCCTAAACATACCTGGCCAATAGTAACGGCGGGCGGTGCGGGCGATTGTTTTGGCAATCCCCATATGGCCGGCAGTCGGGGTATCGTGATTTTCGGTCAGGACGGTGGGGCGGAGAGCGGTCGGGACACAATTTCCATGGGTCGGCCAGCTCGAGCTCAGTCAAGTCGTTTGAATCCTAGAAGTGACGGAACAGCCGGTCATTACGAATACAGTAATCCGGAAAAGCTTCTGGGTTTCCTTCGACTTCTGCTTTCTTGCGGTGGTACCAGGAACATTTTGGTGTTTCGGTTACAACACAGAGTTCCTCGGTATCGGGTGCGGAGGATCGTCCTGGTAGAGGCTGACGGGACAGGGCGTCAGCCACTCGGTTGAATGTGCCCTTACGGTATTTGATCTCGAAGTCGTATTGCTGAAGGAAAACGCTCCATCTGGCTAGACGGCCGGCCGGACTCTTGATAGAGTGTAACCATCGGAGCGATTGATGGTCGGTGATGACGGTAAAGTGATAGCCCTCCAGATACGGTCTCATTTTCTCTATTCTCCAGACGATCGCTAAGCACTCACGTTCCGTCACGGAATAGTTCTTTTCCGCGGGACTGAAAGTGCGACTGGTGTACGCTACTAGCTGGTCGTAACCCTGGATATTTTTCGTAAGCGCTACGCCGAATCCTTGGTCAGACGCGTCGGTCTGGAGCGTGAACGGTTTCTCAAAGTCGGGGCAAGTTAAGACGGGAGCTTCGGTCAGGCATTTCTTTAGCTGTTCGAAAGCTTCCTCTTGTTCGGCGGTCCACTTAAAGCGGTGATGTTTCTTCAACAGCCTGGTCAACGGAGAGACGATTTGTGAAAAGGACGGTACAAACCGTCTATACCAGGAAGCTACTCCCAAAAATCTACGAATGTCTCGGACATTCCGGGGCGTCGGAAATTTTCGGATAGATTCCACTTTCTCGGGGTCAGTTTCTATCCCATCGGCGGTGACGACATGCCCCAGACTTTAGGGACTTTAGGCAAAACTGGCACTTGTCGGGATTCAACTGGAAGTTGGCCGCTCGTAGCCTGCGGAATACGTCCCGGAGGTTGTCGAGGTGCTCTTCGAACGTTTCCCCTAGCACAATGATATCATCAAGATATGCAAAGGCGTATGGGTCCATTTCAGGACCAATAATACGATCCAGCAGTCTCTGGAACGTTACGGGGGCGGGAATGCAGGCCGAACGGCATGACACGGAACTGGAATAACCCTCGGCGGGGAATGGTAAAAGCGGTGACCGGTTTACTGTCGTCGGTGAGGGGGATCGGCCAGTATCCTTGCTTTAAGTCGATGCTTGAAATGTATCGTGCCTTTCTGAGTTTGTCCAGAATGGCGTTGATAAACGGTAGCGGATAAGCATCCTTGTCGCTAACCTTATTGACTTTCCTAAAGTCGATGCAGAACCGGGGCTTCCCATCTTTCTTGCGGACTATTACGGCAGGGGAACTCCACGGACTGTTTGACGGTTCAATAATCCCGGCGTTCAGCATTTCATCAACTTCTTTGCTGATGATGTCTTGCATCCTGGGATTTCGGGGGCGGTATCGTTGTTTAATGGGTTCAGGTTGCACCAGGCGAATCTGGTGGTGTACCAGGTGTGTCGTCCCCTGTACATCCTGAAAACTCGGTAGTTCGTTTGCTAAGAACCTAGCTAGCTGTTCCTCCTCTGGCTGTGACAAAGTCAACGAGATGCCTCCCAGTGGGCTACTGGGCGCAGCCAGCGGTTCGGAAATTGGGCGGTCATTCAGCAGCACGGTTCCGGCAGACGGGTTTATTTGGAAACGGTACTGGCTAAGAATATCCATGCCCAGTACCAGATCGGAGGACAAGTTCCTGAGGTGGAATAGACATTCTGAAAAACTGTCTTCACCTATCAGGAAATATAACCGGTATGCCCTGGTGACGGTGGCTAATCTACCGTTTGCTAACTGAGCAGCAGATACGGTGAGTCATCAGCGGCTATGTGTAGCTGGTCGCAGACTTCCTGGATACGGTCTCCTAAGTACGAGCGAACGGCTCCGGTGTCCACCAAGGCGGAGAAAGTTCTTCCAAACATTTGAACCTTCACATGCGGTCGGTTATCAGGACGAGCGGCGGCGGTGTCTACGGAGGCGGTCATGTTACGGGATCGTACCTGCCTCGTGTCGGTACGGTCCCCGTTTAGTTTCCCGTTCTCGGACATTGGCAGTCACAGGTCATGATACTCTGACGGCCACAACGGGAGCAGAACAACCTGGGCGGGAAACGACACTTCACTGCGGAAATGTCCGGTCCTCCCACAACGCCAGCAGATGTTTCGGTCATAGGTAGCGGCGGTGGTAGACTTTCGGTTCTCGGATGGTTCCGGACTGCGGTAAGTCCTAGGGGCGGTTTGCGGCGCGGTTGGCGTGTCCTGCTGTCGTAAGATATTTGGTGGTTCCTCCCGAGGTGTTGCTGGCAACCTCGTATTCCTAGGCATGGGAACGGGTCTCTCAACGACGGGATGAGACTCTGCCTGTCTAAGCGGGACGGAATATTGTTCCGGGGAACGGTTTTCGAACCTTCGGGCGGTATTTCGGCGTGAAATCGGCTCTTTCCCGTCATATACCTGTCTCACCTCCTGTCGCAGTAATTCAAACTCTTTGATTTTTGCGGAGAGCGATGAGACATCGGTAAAATCGTTTCGGCGGATATACTGTCGGTAATCGGGTAGTAGGTTACGGTACAGCCATCGCAGCTCTTGTTCCGGATTCAAGTCTCCATGCCGACGAACAAGCGTTTGCAAGTCGGTTAGGTAATTCGTAGCGGGCTCATCCGGTTTCTAAAGGCGGCGGCTTATGTCTGCTTCCAAGTTCTCTAGATAGTTCACGGGGAAATAGAACGTTCTAAAGTCCCTAGTGAACTTCGCCCAAGTATCCCAGTGGGCTTTATTGTTCCGGTACCACAGCAGGGCTGGGCCTTGGAGCAGTTCCGGAAGTACCGGAAGCAGCTGTTCCTTTCGGATGTTGGTGTATGAGCAGATCTCATCCAACCTTTCCAGGAACGCGGCTGGGTCGCCTTTTCCATTAAAATGGGTGTTCCATTTATGGACTTGCCACGGGTCTAGGGCCGGGCTTTCCGGGGCGAGTCGGTACGGTAGTGCGGCGGTAGCTCTTGCTACGGGGGGCGGCTGCAGGGGAAATGGTGGGGGTATTGACGGAAAGATAGCCGGCGGCAACGGCGAGGTGCATCCTTCCCGGATAAAGCGAATTAATCGTCGCTTCTTCTCTTCCACTGTGCCGGTTAAGTCCAGGCGGAATTTCCCTAATTCCGCGTCAATCTGGTCCTTCTTAAGTTTATATATCCAGCTGAGACGGAGATCTCCCAGCTCGATATTTCCGGTATCCTCGATGGAATCCATCTGTTCCTTCTTTTCTTCTTCGGTGGCCATTTTGTCGGCGGAACGGTACCGGTCGGTTAACGTTGCTTCTTGGGGCGGAACGGTAACGGTCGGTTAACGCTTCTTCTTGGGCGGAACGGTAACGGTTGTAGATACTGTCGGATATGATATGCTGACTTTGTCCTAGCGGTCTTCTCGGTCTGTGGTGCACGAGACAACTCCCCGATAGTCCTAATTCCTAAACGGCCGGACGTATCCAGCTGCAACTAACTGCGTTGGATTCGGCGCCCTTGCTTTGCTCGAAAAGGAGGGTCACTCGGCGGGTTTCTGGTAAAATCAGTTTCCAGTCAAAACTTCGGGCGAAATCTGGTGGATCGGTCCGGGTCCTCAGTATATGGTGTATTGCGGTACCAATAGTCACCCTATATCGGCTTTACCAACTTTCGACTTTTAGTGTCGATTTGGTACGCTTTTCTTCGACCACGGTGGTCGGATCGGGATGAAACTATCGGCAATCGATTCCGCACCCTCGATTTACTAGAAAACGATAGGTCACACGGCAAATCGATTTTTCCACCGGAGTCGTCAAGAGCTCCAGGCAAACGGTAAAACCGAGTTCAGACGGTGTCTTTCGATGACGACAACTCGGCAATTCCGTACTCGCTAGTTTTTGACCTTTGGGTGCGTTAGGGCGCACGTTTTTTCGACGTGGTTAGTCGGATCGGGCTGCAAGCGCTTGTAATCGGTTCCTTGGGTCCGGTTTAGTGCAAAACGATACCCCATATGCCTATATGGCGTTTGGGTACTCGGAGACGACTTCGGAAATGTTCGGGTCGTGTTCGAGCTTTGAGGTTCGTTTTCCAACCTCCTCTAGCGCCAACTCCCCTGAAACACTTTTCCGTGTCCCGGTATCTCTTCGCGTTCCAAAGTTACTTATAACGCCTTCGGGCGTGCGTGGAACGGTTCGGGACTAGTTGGAATCGATTCCTCGTACTCGGTTTAGTCGAAAATGACACCTCATAAGTCTATCTACGACCTTTTCCGAAAAAACAGTTGCTTTCGGTGACTGCCGAATTTCAGTTAGTTGCGATTTGCGGGTCCCTGTTCGGGCGCCAATTTGTGACGTACTTCATTGTTCTACACAAGAGCAGAAGTGTCACTTTGACGCCCAACACTACGGCGGTGCTCACGGTATGGATATTTCGGGCACCAGTTTCTGTTTAGAGTGCAGAAACACCACTTTACTCTATCGGCGGGACGATAGAGGCCGGGCAACTACAGTGAAGAAACGGATAAGTCGGGGGTCGAGAAAAGGTAACTTACACACTACAGTTAATGAAACGACTCTTATTCAATATATTTACATTTATTCTACACACTAATTATTATTTACACTTTATATACACCTTAGTAACTACAACTTATACTAAAAACGGTCTTAATCATAGGCGAGCGGGGACAGTAAGCGGGCGGATAAGCGGTGCGACACGGTACTACGGTGATTAAGCAGCGAAAAAAAAGGTAACCAGCAATAACTAATCGGCCATAAGCAGACGGCGGACGGATACCAGGAGGGGAAGCAAGCGCCAATACAAGCACACTATGACTATCTATGGCGGTTATTTACTATCGTTTGGCTGATGGATGGTTCCGGACTTATGATATGCCAAATCTAGTACCTCCAAGGCACCCTGCAGAATATGACGTGCTCAGGCGGCCTGGAGGACACGCGGTTACGGTTGGGGGGGGAGGAGTGGCAAGCCTAACAGTTGCAAATTTAACTGCAAGCTACCCTGCAGAATTTTTACGTGCTCAGGTGGCCTAGAGGACATGCGGTGGCAAAAGATAGTACCTCCAAATCACCCTGCAGAATTTTTACGTGTTCAGGTGGCCTTGAGGGCACGCGGTATAACGCGGTTCTGGTTCCAACCTTCGGCCGTTCTCCCGTTCTATGGAAGGATATGAGGCGGATACGTCTTAGCGCTCCCGGTTCAAAAATTCTAAATAAGGTCCGAAAAGTACTCACCAGCCAAGTAATACCGATTATTTACCAAACCTTTATCAAACCTTGCTACCTACTTCCGTATCCTGGGCTGCTTCCTCTCTGGAGCGGTCGGGGTCGGCACGTCTGGTTGGTACGGGCGGCAGCAATGGACTGTCCTGGATGCTCTGAAAGATCCTCAAGCTACTAAACTCTGCCAAAAGCAGAAGTAGGATGAGACGCGGTAGTCATGCGCGAAATATAGCAATACGTCACCCGAATTCAATTTAAAACAAACCTATACCTTTATACTCACAACAAGATTACTTACTAAACGGCAACTGACTTGTTTGAAAAATCCTCAAGCTACTAAACTCTGCCAAAAGCAGAAGTAGGAGGGCGCGGTAGTCATGCGCGGAATATTGCAACTACGTCACCTTTATCCGACTTAGAAAAATCCGCAATTAAATTTATATACCTATGTACCTCTATACTCACAAGATTACTTACTGTGCTGGTCGGCGTGGTTCTTCGGTTGGCGATCAGACGGGAACTAACTTGTCTCAAAAATCCTCATGCTACTAAACACTGCCAAAAGCAGAAGTAGGATGAGACGCGATAGTCATTCGCGGAATATTGCAACTACGTCACCTGTTTACGGACTTCCTAATTCCGCATTAAATTTAAATACCTATCTACCTCTATACTCACGAGTTTACTTACTGTACTAGTCGGCGTGGTGCTTCGGTTTGCGGTCAGACGGGAACTAATTTGATTGTTTCCAGTCTCGGAGTCCTTCACGGTAGGACGGGCACAGGAGTGCCGGGGGCAATATGCGTGCTTCGCGTTTCGCGATTCATGTACTGCCTACCACTCGGCATATTTGGAATGTTTATACAAACAGATCAATACTACCTATCTATAATTAACAATTAAACTATTATTAATGAGCAACTGACAATACCACTATTAAGGGAGCAGTACTACAATGTTTAAAATATCTTTCGAAACAGACAAATAGCACCTAGTTACCTAATTTAATTCTATAAACAAAATCACTTCGTTACAGGCGCTTAAACCACCAAATTTTAGATCCGTTACAATTATACCTGGTTCGGATAAATATACACAATGGGTGTGTAACCGAATTCTGACGGATTTTTTTATTATACTGTTTTTAGGTTAAAAGAACTAT
Organism: Rhamnusium bicolor; assembly: GCA_029963845.1. Classification (NCBI taxonomy): domain Eukaryota; kingdom Metazoa; phylum Arthropoda; class Insecta; order Coleoptera; family Cerambycidae; genus Rhamnusium; species Rhamnusium bicolor. Next base: position 176,363 of record JANEYF010002058.1, on the reverse strand, counting down.
CCTGAATCCGTTTCTACATTTAGAAAATTGTGAAAAAACTCGAGGTCGAAAAAAATCACGATTACTACACTTCCTTATATTAGGTATCAGAAAGTAAAAAATGGTTTTTGATTATTTTACTCAAAATTTGCACATTCAGATTGTGATTATAAAGCCCGGATCCGAATATTAAATTTCATAGACGGATGTACTCGCAACAGGAATTTTCGCGTATTTTAATACAAAATAAGGCTGAATTTTAGTCAATTAATTTTACTTTTGATGTTCTCATAAAACGAATCCACTTTCTTTACAGTATTCAGTATTCACTTTATTCATCTATAAGATCATATTACATGATTTTAGATATGTCAAATAATATATAATATACAGAAACCTGCAAAGTTGCATTATATAAATAAATATATCAGATATGTAAGTGCTAATAATATATAAGGTATGAAACTAACAATAAGAATAAATAATAAAAACTACAACGTGTAATATATATACACATATATACATATACATGTGTATATATACACACACACGCACACAGACATACAGTACACGCGCACACACACACATACAGTACACGCGCACACACACACATACAGTACACGCGCACACACATACAGTACACGCGCACACACATACAGTACACGCGCACACACACATACAGTACACGCGCACATACATATACAGTGCACGCGCGCGCGCACACACATAAAGTACACGCGCACACACACATACAGTACACGCGTACACATACATACATTACACGCGCGCACACACACATACATTACACGCGCACACACACATACATTGCACGCGCGCGCACACACATACATTACACGCGCGCACACACACACACATTACACGCACACACATACATTACACGCACACACACACACATTACACGCACACACACACATTACACGAACACACACACATTACACGCACACACACATTCATTACACGCACACACACACACATTACACGCGCGCGCGCGCACACACACACACATACATTACACGCGCACACACACACACACACATACATTACACGCGCGCACACACACACACACACACACCTACATTACACGCACACACACACACATACATTACACGCACACACACACACATACATTACACGCACACACACACACACACATACATTACACGCTCACACACACACACATACATTACACGCACACCCACACATACATTACACGCACACACACATACATTACACGCGCGCACACACACATACATTACACGCACACACACATACATTACACGCACACACACACATTACACGCGCACGCACACACACACACACATACATACATACATACATTACACGCACACACACACACATACATAACATGCAAATACGAGGAAACTAACCATCAGGTTTATTTAAAAATTCATCTACACTATAATAACCCCTTAGTAACAATAATTTTTAAACTTCCATTTTAAATTTATTCATTTTAAGACATTTTATATTGTCAGGTAAGCTATTATACAGTGCAATGCAATTATAATATGGCGAGTGTTTAAAATTAGATGTTTTTGGTATCATTAACAATTCATTGTTTCTTGTGTGATAGGTGTGTCGATCTGATAATGTACAGAAATCTTTAAAATTGTATTTGACAAAAATTAAGCACATATGTATATATATATGTATATATATATATATAATATATATATATATATATATATATATATATATATATATATATATATATATATATATATATATATATATATATATATATATATTTAATTTTTTTTGGGACACAGTACTGGAGCTCTATTTGACCATTTTTAAAAAAATTGCAATTACTTATTTTCAAGGCCTACTAAGGTCCCCTAAATGGGTCGAAATTTCAAGATCAACTATTAGGCATTTTTTTATTAGAAAAGTGGATAGCGTATTAAATTCGCAGTTCTCTCAAGTAGTCTTATGCAAAATTTTAGCTCGATACCTCATATAGGTTGTTTGTTACTCAATCGCCAATTTTAAAAATTTTTCACTTTTCGACTGGACCTGTATAAAAGTCTGTTATGATCTAATGAAACTAAAGTCGAAAAATTTGCGTTTTTAGTAACATGAACAACATCTAATAATACAACAACAGTCGACACTAATTTAAAAATGAATAAATAACATATACAAATGATTGAAGAAAATCGGAATTCGGCCAACAAACGGATGGAATAACACAAAAATCTAACAAAGTAATTAAAATTTTTGTATTCTCAATATAACCTCTTTCACACCTTATGCATTTTTCATAGCACCATTTAAAATTTTGACGGGTCCTCATTAATTGTGGTGTTATTTCCCTGCACTCTCATTCAATTCTTTCTCTTAATTCGTCAACATTTTGTGGTCTTGTGCGGTAAACTTTTTCTTTTAAAATTCCCCACAAAAAAATCTAAAGGTGTTAGATCTGGCGAGTATGGCGGCCAATGAATAAGAGGGCTATTTCGTCCAATCCATCTGTTTGGAAAATTTTCATTAAGCCATCTACGTACAATCACCGAATAATGTATGGAAGCACCATCTAGTTGAAAAATAACTTGTCTGTTTTCTTCCCTCATTTAGTACTTCCATAAAATCCCAAAAATCTGTGTTCAAGAAATTAAGAAACCTTTCACCGTTGATTGTTTCTTGGAAAAACGCTGCCCACTATATTTCTTAAAAAATTTTCGTTATTTAAATATTCTCCTAGGCAGAATAAACAGAATTCCATTCTCCGTTCATCATCACCTCGTTCTAATGTGTGCATAATTTTTGGTTTAAAGCGAAGTAGGACTTTATTTTTCTTCAAACGTGCGTATTTTTGATATACTTACATGTAAATCCCGTGTAGCTTGCCTCAAGCTAGTTGTTGGATTTTCTTGGAAATATTGTAGAATTTCTCTGTCATGATTCTTTTTTTTACAGAAACGTTACCTGTTTCATTGAATATTTCGTTTATCCTGAAAACCGTTGTATGATGGATTAGTTCACGATCTGGATTTCTTCTATTGAATTCATCAGCAGCTTCCCTCATTGATCGAGCATTATCACCAATTATATGAATAATCTGTATTCTCGGTTCAAATTTTCCATTTTGAAAATAATTGAGAACCGTTAATTCTTTACTTTTTTATTAAGTACCTGTTCAGGACAGCTTGTTTAATAAACGATATCTGTCAACAATCTTGACTTCACAATATAACAAAGTAAAAAAACAAACAAGATTTTTACAAAGCCTACAATGTAGACAATTCACATTTTGGGTAATTGATATCGAGACACTGAATTTTGCAGAATTAAGTGTAATTATTCATTTAGTTGGAAACGTGGTTGGCCAATGAGGAACATTTTTTAATAATTTAATCGAAAAATCCTCAGATCTTGAACCATTCGATGAACTTGACAATAAATTGAGAAGGATTGCCAATCATTGTAGATTTAGGATAATATTTAAAAGCGTTCTTTTCCTAACTCTCGTGGAATGGTTATTGAAAATATCGGTCAAGTAACGACTGGATAAAATAAGAATGAAAATTATTCATCAAACGTTATTCTACAGTATTTCCAAGAAAATCTAACAACTAGCTTGAGACAGGCTACACAAGATTTACATGTAAGTATATTAAAAATACGCACATGTTTGAAGAAAAAATAAAGTACTTCCCTTTAAACCAAAAATTATGTACACATTAGAACGAGGTGATGTTGAACGGAGAATGGAATTCTGTTTATTTGGTAGTTGTATGTAGATGGCTTAATGAAAATTTTCCGAACAGATGGATTGGATTAAATAGCTTTCTTATTCATTGGCCGCCACGTTCGCCAGATCTAACACCTTTAGATTTTTTGTGGAGAAAAAGTTTACCGCACGAGACGACAAAATGTTGATGAATTAAGAGAAACAATTGAATGAGAGTGCAGGAAAATACCACCACAACAATTAATGAGGACCCGTCAAAATTTTAAATGGTGTTATGAAAAATGCATAAGGTGTGAAAGAGGTTATATTAAGAATACAAAAATTTTAAATACTTTGTTAGATTTTGTGTTATTCCATCCGTTTGTTGGCCGAATTCCGATTTTCTTCAATCATTTGTTTATGTTATTTATTCATTTTTAAATTAGTGTCGACTGTTGTTGTATTATTAGATGTTGTTCATGTTATTAAAAACGCTAATTTTTCAAATTTTGTTTCATTAGATCATAACAGACTTTTGTACAGGTGCAGTCAAAAAGTGAAAAATTTTTAAAATTGGCGATTGAGTAACAAACACCCTATATGATATATCGAGTTAAAATTTTGCATAAGACTATTTGAGATAACTGCGAATCGAATACGCTATCCACTTTTCCAATAAAAAAATTCCTAATAGTCGATCTTGAAATTTCGACCCATTTAGGGGGGGCCTTGGTAGGCCTTGAAAATATGAAATTTTTTAAAAAAATGGTCAAAGGGAGCTCATCGAGTACTACTTCAAAAAAAAAAAAATCGGACAGCGCGTTCCAAAATAACAGGGTGTTGCGGTATTAAATCGCACACACTGTATATATACACCGGGTGTAACAGGATCATGATAAACCCCCTTTTCTCCTTTAGTTTTGAAGATAATTGATTGAAATTTGGGATATTCTATATACATTATAAGCGGCACTTTTTGACACAAGTGATTTTTTTTCACTTCCGGTTTCGCCGAAAGCAACCTAACTTTCGATTTTTAAATGGAACACCCTATATATTGTTACATTTTTGAATTCAGCATAATTTTCTAAATCTAACGATACCATATAAGTGATTTCAAACGTCAATATTTTTTATAATATAATTTTTAGTTTTCCATTTAAGTGTGCCATGATGATTCCGATTTATCCAAAATGACCCCGTGTAATACTAGAAAAATCGAAATCTTATTAAAAATACTAAATTACGTGATTTATGAGCAAATAAAGTTCATCAAAATGGTTTTTGGGGGAAAACTCAATTTTTTCAAATGGAGCCATATTGGTACCGTGGTACCATTTTAAGCCTGGCCAAGCGATCAGGGTCGGGCGCAATACCAATGCCTTCTCGCGCTTCTTTACGATCACGATGACACGACACACTTCAGTTGTTATCTGTCGGTCGATGCATAAAGTACTAATAAATAATAAATAATGTTGAGCGTAAAGAGTAGAAAACGACCGTACGCTGATAAAGTGAATAAAATCGGTAAATTTCCGGATTTATTCTATGATGGATGTAAAATAATTTGTAAAGTTTGTGATCAAGACTTAATGTGCTGGAATAAATACGGCTGCAAAATTCATGTCAATAGTAACCGGCATAAAAATATTTAAAAAAATGGTGAGTCTTCTTTGGAACCTCAGTTTATGTTTGATTTACTGTTAATGCTGATTGCCTGTGATGTTCCCCTGCGCATATTGGATAAACCAGCATTTCGGGAGTTCTAGAATAAATACAATCCCCAGGTGAATTTACCAAGTCGCTCATCGTTACGTAGATATGTACCAAGTGTTCGTGAAGACATTGTAAATAGGATTAAATGTGCATTAAAAAATACAAGGCTGTGGTTATGTGTTGACGAGACGACAGATTGTAAAAAAAATTCTATTTTAAATGTTATAGTACGTGTATTCGACCCTGTTAAATCAACATTTCCACTTTTACTAGCTAGCAAAAGACTAACTGCGTGTACTGGCGAAACAATTACGCGGGTGGTGTTGGAGACTTTCGAAAAATTTGAACTGTCAACAAGTCAAGTGTTGATGTTTGTGACCGACGGTGCTGCGACAATGCGTTTGGTGGTCCGTTTTCTTCAAAGAGACGATTGTATGTTTTTACATGTTACGTATAAAGTGCATGCGTTCCATCTTGTAGCAGAAACGATTCGAAAAAGTTTTCCAGAGGTAGATGCATTAATAGCAAATACAAAAAAAATTATTTCTCAAATATCCTAAACGGCTTTGAGCTTTTCACACAATGTGTCCTGGTATTCCGGAACCACCAAAGCCGATTCTTACACGTTGGGGAACGTGGTTGAAGGCAGCTTTTTATTATGCTGAACATTTTCAACTAAAAGCTGTGATACTACAGTTCAACCCTAATGAGGCTGCAACTATTAAGGAAAACCAGACAAGCTTTTAAAATGTTTCCCTTGAAACAGATTTAAAAACTGTTTATAACAATTATAGAGGACTACACGACGCAATAGAAAAATTGCAAAATACTTCGTTGTCGTTAGTGGAATCGCTGCAAATAGTGGAGACGACGTAAATACACAGCTACAGACTATAAATGACGCAAAGAATAAGCCCGTTATTGAAAAATTCGAGAGTGTATTACGGAAAGATCCTGATTTTACCAAATTAAGACAAATTTGTGATGGTGCATCTACAGCTGCGTTAAGCGAGTTCACAGAGTGTTTTACTTATGCCTGTATTACTTCCGTAGATGTCGAACGGTCTTTTTCAAAATACATTTTTAACATTTTTTCTAAAACTCAAATAAAGCCTACCAGGGGGGTGTCAACACAAATGCCCTCATTTGAACAAATGTATATTTATTACTACTAAAAATATTGTTCCGTGTTTGCTATTCCTACAAACAACTATACTCGTAAATTTACTGATTGAAATTCCTGGTGACACTTGCTACGTTATTAATCAATTAATAATTAACAATAATTTAATTATAATCACAATAAAACATTATAAATCACTACTTTAGTCTTTAACTTATCTTATTTCATCTTTACTCACTTCGATTTCAAATTTAGACCCACCGTACGCTTACTATATACACCCAGTCACGGTCTAGAACATTCTTGAACATTTCCGGTCCTTCTCGTACAATTCTAGTTCCATATATCCAGTCTACACAGTCCAGTGGCGTAACACTGCCCCCTCCTTAAGCCTGAATGTCTCGGTCGGGCAATTCGTTTCCTGCATACTAAGCTAGTCTCTATATGCACCACCTTCATCTTTGAATTTGGACTTTGAATTCGGTATGCGACGTCGTTTATTCTGGTGACGACAGTGTATGGTCTATCCCGAGACGGGTGAAGCTTTGGGGACTTGCCTTTCTTTCGTTGTGGATTATATAACCAAACCAGATCTTTCGCTTGGAACCCTCTTGAATTAACCTTAAGATCATTACAAGCCTTCATACGGTCACTTGCTATGGCAATTCGCTCAAAAGGATCCCCGACGTTATATTGCTTCATTGGGCCCTTACTTCTTGCCTGTTGTCCCATTCTTGCCGCACAAACTTCACATTGGCGGCACCAAGCCTCCACATCTTGACAACTGTTTACTCAGTAGAATCATTCGTGTACTTTTGTCATGGTTTTGTTGAAGTCAAAATGTCCGCCAGCGTTCCATTATGCACTTGCTGAGGTACTTTTTCTACATGACATTTGGGGATTACTAATTTCAAAATAACTTTCTTCCCATCTGGGCTTTTCCAAGCTCTCTTCGGTAGTCCATCCCATTGTATCCATAAAGCCCTCAGCCTCACTGATTTGTTTGAAATGTTATTCCAATCGGGTCAGGTTTCTCTTTCTTTCCATTTCAGAATAATACCGGTTTCCTTATCGTTTAACTGCTCTTCCCATAATGACTTTTGTCCAATCATCCGGGACATCAGTTTTAACGGTATTCACGATTAGTTCAACTTGCTGTTTTTGCTCACGGTGGCAGGGCTTGCAGTCTTTCTGGCATGGTCTTCTGAAAAGGCCATCTGTCTTTTTATTAACCAGCACAGTCCCCGAAATACCTGCCCACCAGTTTTCCTGCGGCTCCTCCATTACTGCTACATTTACCATTTCAGGGATGTGTTGACGACAGTTACTCTTAATATGGCCCACTCTGCCTGCTCCATTCTGTCTCCCACTACTTTGTTGTTGGTCTTGTTTCGGCTGGAGGTTTGAGTTTATGAGTAATTGTATGGTCTTTTGTACTTCTGACATTACATCTTGAATGTTGAACTCACGGTAGTTCCTCTTAATATGACCCACTGCCACACTTATAATACCTACCTACATTCGGCCTACCGCAATTTTGTTCTTGACTCGTCTGGGAATTCGTCTTGTCAGTAGTTTTGTGATCAAGCTCTGTGACTCGGTTAATACAGCTTGCATGGTTTTGTCTTCCAGGGTCTCTTCCACAGTCATGACTCCCACTCTCTGGTTTGATTGTGTGATATCCTCATAGACAGCCACAATTTCAAGTGCAATTACTAAAGCCTCACTGCTTCGCTTGTGCCTGGCTAATTTAACAATTCGCCTAACCTCCTCGTCCCTTACTCCATCAATAAATGCTCCAACTGCTAATTGTTGTTGAAATTCCATTGGTGCATCAGGATAGGCTAGATGCAATTTCGAACTCCTGGAGGCTTTGATATACTTTGGCGAGATGTTGGTCGCCATATCTTAGTTCTAACGATGCCTCCAGAATGCTAAAGTTTTGTTGTGCTATAGGAATTTTTTGGAGGTCTAATGCTTAGCCCCTCAGTGCTAATACCAGTGCCGTTGTGCCATCGTTCTAGTTATTTGAACGTGCAGCTGCCTCAAATTGTCTCTTATACGTTGACCATGAACATTGACCCTCAAAGTAAGGTGCTTGTAATCTAGTACCAGATGAAGCTATCAACTGGTCACCCTTCTCTCAATTGTTTTTCAATCGAGCTACTTATCCTCTAACTTCAGTTATTTCATCTTCAAATTTTCATCTAAATTCACTGAATTCACCTTCAACTACACTAACTTTTCCTATAACTTTCATAACTTAAAATTTTTCAGTGACAGAGCTTAACTTGCTGTCCCTCCATAATATTTCTTAATTCTTCCTGTCGTCTTCTTTCTTGTTCTTCCATCATTTTTCTCTGTTCGTCTTTTTCTTGGCGTTTTCTTTCATGGTCTTCCATGATTTTTTTTGATGTTTGTCTCTTCTTGACATTTTCATTCTTGGTGCTTCCATGATTTTTCTCAGTTCGTTTTTCTCTTCCTGACGTTTTATTTCTTGATCGTTTAATCATTCCAACAACGCTGCTAGCATGTCCTGTGTTTGTTTCTCCTCCATACTTCTTGGCATTAACTCACGATACAACGTAAATCAGTTCAGAATAAAATTTATTACACTTTAAAGTCCGTAAACTGTCTATTTTAATTATGGAATGTCCCAGAAAAATCTGGAAACTGCACTAATAAGTCTTATTTTGAGTCTATAACACGTTCCCGTTAACACAGTTCACGTATCTTTTGTTGTGTCCAAATTGAATGTTCTAGAATTTTCACGAAAAGTTACTTATAGTTTTAAGTCTATATATAACACATTCTCGTTGACACGATTCATGTATCTTCTATGGTTTCCAAATAGAATGTTTTAGAAATTTCTTGAAATTGCACTAATAGTCTTGTTTTTCCTGTCCATAACACGTTATCGTTAGCGACACTCGCGTATCTGCAGCAACTTCTAAATCAGTTGTTATAGAAACTTCTCGAAAATCCACTTTAAAGTCGCTATTCAGTCCAGAAATGGTTCTCAAACACTGTTCAGTAGCTTAATTCTTCATGACACCACTAATTCCTGAGAAAAACGCTGTAGAACCTTCTCGAATATTCCTGCAATTTCTCTTCCAATCCACTTCTGATGTCAAATTGTTACGGGTTTCCTATCCCCAGAAACACCTATACTCGTAGATTCATTGATTGATACTTACTACTTTAAGTTAACAATAACTTAATGAAGGTCTTAATTATAATCACAATAAAACATTATAAATCACTACTTTAGTCTTTAACTTGTAACATTTCTTCTGTATTCGCTTGATTTCTAATTCAGACTGACTTCTCGGCCCACCGTACACGGACTAGAACATTCCTGAATATTTACTACTCGTATAATTCTATTTCCATCTATCCAGTCTACACAGTCCAGTGGCGTAACAATATGAAAACGAAAAATCAAACAAAATAAACGAATATAAACACAAACAATAAAATACATGAAAATAAACGAAACAAGACAGAACTCAACAATAAATGTGAGAGATCTCTACTGCTTGCAGAAGCCGCTGCTCCGCTGTTATTTCTACCGCTCTATAATGTGGTAATTGGAAGCTAGTTAAAATTATAAAATATATAAAATAAATATGTAGCAATCTAGTGATTTTAACTTTATTTATAAATTTTTTACTAAATAAAATCAGACCAAAAATCAAATAAGTGTATTTAAATTTTAGACTTTATTGTTTTAATTCATGAGTATCGAAGGCATCGATACACACTAAAAAAAGTAGCGATATCAAATATATTGCTAGCTAATGTATCGATACAAAGTATTGAATATTGTGTAGTAAAGTATCGATACTGTATCGCACATTCCTATATTACATTGCACATAAAGAAAAAATATATACTGAGTATACTATACTATACATATACATGCAAATAATATACACACATATGGATATATAGATTTATTCATTATTGCAAGTTTTAACATACCAGTTAAAGCTTATCAAAATAGTCAGTACAGTATACACACACACACACTCTCACATACACATGCACTACATCATAATTATGAAAGTAAATATAATGAAATACAACGCAATAGCAGTAGGATAATTAATTATTTAAATGATTTTACAATGTTTATGAATTTATTAAATGAAAAACTAAAATCGTTAGTCTGGTAAAAGAAAAAATATTTTATAAATTGATGTAGTTTCTAGTAACTAGCCAAGGTACTAAAAAAATTTAATTCACCTAGCAGCAAAGGGCACTTAGTCTTGTTAATTAAATTATAGAAGAAAATACACATATTTACTGTTCTTCTGTCATGTAAAGACAATTTTAATATTTAACCGATTTATATTATGCCTTCAATGCCTTGGGGAGGGTACTCACCATCCAGCTTAAAAATGAGATACTTTGAAAAAACACCTTATACTTGTTCAATTGAGTTTATATTTTTCTTATTAACAAGGAGACCATCCTAGTTTTCTAGTATGGACTAGTTTACTTCGTACCAACGAGAAATGAATTATTTTTAAAGCCTGAGTGCTCTTGAACAATTTCCAAAAATAAATCCTAGCATTTGCATGGCTGATAAAACAATATTTTGATTATGAATATTAAAATCCAGTTTGAGGTCTAATAAAATTCCCAGGCTCTTGACAGTTTCTGACCAATTTAAAGAAACATCTATTTGATAGTTGTAATAAGTTGGGTTCAATTTTCGAGTAAAATACAGTGCTGAACATTTTAAAATATGTTAACTATACATCAAGTTTGTATGTTGTTCAAGTTACCTTGAAGTTTATCACAACCTTCAACAGAATTTATTATATAATTTTAAATCATTGGCAAATAACTGATATTTACATCTATTATAGATGTAATGTCATTGATAATAATTAGGAACAAAGTGGTCCTAGATTGGAACCCTATGGCACTCCCGATGATGCACTGAATTGGACCAACCAGTAGCCATTATATTGCACGAATTGTTTTCTGTCACTTAAATGCTTTGAAAAAGTCCAGTTGTAAAATCAAACCATTGCATTTTTTGCAAAATAATTAATTGACCAGTTTTTTCGAGAGCATTTGAGAAGTCGGTAAAAACCATATCAACCTGGCCCCTGTTATCTAACACCATAGCAGTGTATTGAGTAAAACAGGCCAGGTTGGTAATTGTTGACTGACCCCTCATAAACCCATGTTACTCAAATGACAGGAGGGGTCAATTTTTTGAAAGACATCATAGATTAACATCTTAAATAATTTGGAAAATCCAGGTATATTAGTGACACAGGACAATAGTTTGATATATCCGACTTATTTCCTTTTTAAACAATAGGGTAAATTTTAGCAAGTAGAATATAGGCAAAGAGATAAATTAAAAATTTGACTTAATGGTTTTGATAGCACATTTATGCAGTCTTTAATAAAAAAGATTGGAATCCCATCTGCTAATCATTTTTGATTTTAATTTTTTAGTAACAAGTATATCATTTTCAGTAATAATAGGTATATTTATTGAAGTACTTGTATGACTTCGTTTGTTCAGTTAGAAGACTATTAGGATTTGTTGGATATATAATACTGTTCAAGTTAATCTGTTTCAATAATAATTGCTCCATGACCGAAAGTAGACATGGATAATCAGCACCCTCCAATCATTACTGGCTCGGTGGAGTAGTGACTAGAGAGTGTGATGGCACATGTTGCTAAATAATTTTTTTCATTTTCAACACTAGCAATGTCGGAAATGATTATATGTCCGCATTTTTTCATAAGTGCAACTCTCGTGTGTAACTTTGGCTTTGGATTTAGGGATTGTCTAATTTCTGTGGTGCTTATTTATTACTTTATCAATATTCAAAGTAGATGCATCTGTACAAACTGTACATAAAGTCAATTCCCATTTGAATTAACACATTTTTTATTTTTAGGCACCTGCAAATAATAACATTAATCCACCACCTCCACCTCCTCCAAGGCATTCATCTATGAGAGATGCTCCTACAACGAAAAAAGTAATTGTAGATTTGGATGAAAAATTTAAACATTTATTTCAGTCTCGAGAAAAATTTCCGCAACCACCACCATATAAAAGTGTTTTAAAAATTTATTCCCATAAACAAGCATTGTCTTTAAAACCAGGTGTTTAATATTTTTACTAATATTTTGCTTTAATCTAAAATCCCAAAATATTGTTTATTATTTTGTTATTGTATAATATATTTTTCAATAATTATACTATTATTATTATTTTTGATATTTTTATTTATTAGTTTATTCCTGATATAATTATTTTATACACCTTTTCCAATTAATTAATTGAACTTGCAACATACTGAAATAATACATTCACGGTGTGTGATACTTTACATATTTTATTAGCACATTACTAAATACACTTTAATACAGATTTTATTTTGTCAGATAAATTGAATTTTTAAGATAAAATATCAAAGTTGCCAATCTAGTTTTATTTATAATATCGAGTGAAACACTTTGAGCAAGCACAGTTAATGTTAATGCATGTCTTGTTGAATGTGTTGTAAATAACAAAGGATTGATTTCAGCTAATTATTTTTGGAGTCCCATCTTTAAACTAAGCGGGTGAATAATAAAAAACAAATGTTACAAAGTCATTTATTTGCAAAGAAGACGATTATTAATAGCAAAATAAGAGAACATGAAACCATGGCATTTCTTTATAAAAGCAATTGAACACATTTAGACTATGAAACAATTTTAAACTATAGAGTGTACTCGGATGGAGTACCTAATAGGTACTTATAAATTTTATTATTTAAAATTTGGAACAGTGAAAAAAAATCTTCAGAAAATATTTGTATATAAGCATTTCTATTAGTTCCTTTGATGAAGGTATTTCCCAAACAGTGCTTTTATGCAATTCTGAAAGATCATTTTTCTTTACTCATTTCAATGAAAAATACCTTCCAAGGCACGAGTTAAGATTAAGAAGACTGGAGTGTTTACATATTTGGCACATGCTTAAATCTGCTGAACATTTTGGTATTTATCTCAAAATATTTGTTTATAACTAGACCTTATAGATATGTTTGGTTATTATCGCAGAGTTTTTGACAGCTATTTAAAGAAATTTAATTTTCTCTTATTTCCAAACAACAACGATTCCATTTAGCCCAGTTATGAATATTGTTACTTCTAATTAATTTTTTTGCATGCAAATGTGGTTCGATCCCACCACAGGGCAAACTAAAAAAAAAAAACAGGTATGGTAAGATATGTAACTGTTAATGTCCTAGATGTGGTTTGAATTCCATAATAAATTGTACTCTTGTCTACCTAATACGAAATCCTAAATTTTCCAGGTGTTACTTCGATGACTTGGGATGCAGTTAAGAAATCATTTTAAGAATTTTGGTAGGCATCCTCAAACTAATCGCCTATATCACTCATGCATCTACTTCTATCAAACAGTGATTTTATAGAAACAGATTACTTCATTGTTTTTTTTTTCAGAAAATTAAAACTACAAAATTATCTATTTGTAGTTTTGAGGTGTATCGCTTTTTTTGTAAGATAATCTTCATCAAACACGACAATATACAGTGGGACAAATGCGACAATTACCGCGTAAAAATGATAAAAATGAAAATATTCTTACTGAAGTGAATTTATCATTTTATAAATTGTAAATTTTCCGCCCTTCCTACAATTAAGCAGCATGAGCCTCAGAACTTACTGTGTAACTTAACTAAATATCAAATGCGCTAATTGGCGCGCTGGCTAACATGACATGAAATGTTGTGTCTGAAGCATTATTTACAAAAGTTTTGAGTTGTGTTAAGAAGGTGGTTAAATTTTCTTAAGACATGGTTCTTGAGGCTCCACATTAAATACTTTGTGTGTATCATAAAAATAATATAAATTTATACATTATATCAAAATAAATTGGGTTCTTGTGAGAAAATTTTACTTTTTCATCAGATTCAAATTTGATTGGGTGTTCTTAAAAAAAATACAAGCATTTTTTTCAGCTAAAGTTAATTAACAAATAAACCCCTATCTACTAGACCGAAATGTTTGTCCCTTTTTTTCTTAGTTGCGATAAAATTATGTGATTTTGAGCCTTCGCAGGGTACATAAATCTAAATTTTACTTATATTTTATAAATTTTAATCCATTTGTACAATTCAAAAACTATAACTATGATTTAAATCTGAATAATCATAATCTGCCCTCATTTTTTTAATGGTGTACTACATACAAGCCCGAGGGGGATGCCTGCAAACCCTACCGAGAGTGTCCCCAGCTGGTGGATAGGGGAATGCACCTCCGTGCCGACGAGTAGGTGTAAAATAAGACAACACCCGTTTACCAACAGGCTTGCACAGTGGGAAATAACCTCGTCAACAAAAAAAAGTTACCTAGTGACCAGTGGCGCAGGCACAGGACAGTAGCCAGAAATTTGCAATGCAGAAAAGTAAGGCAAAGTTTACAGAATAGGGGAGGGATACCCCAGTTCCGGTCGGAGAAGTGAGTGAGAAAGTGGACTCTACCCGACCGTTAGCCAGCGACTGCTAAGTACACCCAGTGGGAGGTCAGGCTGTGGAATGTACTACTGCCACTGACTATACCAGGAAATTGGAAAACTAATGAAGATTGGAATCAATCCTACTCCATCAGATGATCCAATATCATCGGACCAGAAGTGGGTGCTGTTAAAGTCCCCACCTCCAAGGGCTGGAGAATTGGGAATATGTTACATCAGATGTTTACAGGCAAATCTACAAAAAACCATGGCTGCCACATATATCCTCGGCAGAAGATTTAAAGAAGAGCAAATTCTCTCCTCCAGGAACCCTGGACAAGTAACACAGGCTGGTTAAGCGGCCTGGGGAATACTTCTGGCAAGGTAATAGAAATCGGCTCTGATGAAAGACCCAGAGCCTGTATCAATCAGAAACAACATTAACTTTTTATACTTACAGGTTACTGTACCCAGGATGTTGTAGCCGTCCAGGTATCGACCTCGGAGGGTGGAAACAAGAGGGAGATAATCGTCTGCTCGGCCTACTTCCCAGGTGATAGGGCTGCAGATCAACCTTCTCCAACTGTAGTGCGGAAATTAATCGCCTACAGCAAAAGGAACAATATCCATGTGGTTATTGGATGTGATGCAAATGCCCACCATGCAATGTGGGGTAGCACGGACATTAACCAAAGAGGTGAGTCACTTTTTGAATATATATTAGGTAAAGGACTAACTGTGAATAATATTGGTTCCGAACTAACCTTTGTCACTAGAAATAGGAACGAGGTATTAGATATCACAATTAGCTCAAACTACCTAAATAACAAGATAACCGATTGGAAGGTATCTTCTGAACCCTCGTGTTCAGATCACAAACATATTCTATTCAATATAGAAGCTGGTTCAAGACCTATGGTGACATATCGAGATCCGAAGTGCACACACTGGGAAGGGTACCAACACTCCCTCCAGACTCACCATAATCAGGCATCGTGATGAAACCGAAAATGCAGCGGAATAGATCCGAAACGCAGTTGTTTCAGCTTATCACAAAAACTGTTCACTGAAGACAAAAAAGGACAATAGAGGCGCGTCATGATGGGACAAGAATTTGGATCAAATGAGAAAAGAAGTTCGACGCCTCTTTAATCGAGCTAAAGCTTCGGGCGACTGGGACCAATATAGATACGCTCTAACGGACTATAACAAAGAAATAAGGGAAGCAAAAAAGGGGATCTTGGAGGAAATTCTGTGAGTACAACTGACCTACCTCACAGTACTAGAATCCACAAGATTCTTTCCAGAGAGCCGACGTGGAAATTCGGCTCGTTAAGGCGACCGGATGGCTCATATACGGACTCTGGGAAGGAAACCCTACAGCTGTTGGCACAGAACCACTTCCCATGGTGCTTGAATCTGGATGACTAACAGCTGTCACTGTCAGAAGGACGATTAAAACGACCTGATAAAAATGACCGGCTGACAGCTAAAAAGGTTCTCACATTACCGGCAATTGAGTGGGCCATCAAATCTTTCCAAACATTCAAATCGCCAGGAGAGGACGGAGTTTTTCCAGCTCTACTACAAAACGGACTGGAAATATTGCTCCCATTCTTCATTAAATTATTCAGAGCTAGTCTGGTATGGAACTATATGTCATCCAGTTGGTCGGCGGTTAAGGTAGTATATATATCAAAAATGGTTAGGAAAGAACCAAACCCTAAATCGCTTAGACCAATTAGCCTGACATATTTTCTGTTGAAAGTCCTGGGGAAGGTGCTGGACGGATATATCAGGGGGGAACATCCTGAACCATCACCCCCTCAATACTCATCAGTATGCCTACCAGACAGGAAAATCAACAGAACTAGCATCAACAACAACCTAGTCGAGAAGATCACCCAATCCCTTCAAATGAAGGAAATTGCCTTGGGAGCTTTTCTCGACATTGAGGGAGAAAAATGCACTGCCCTACTCCTTATATGCAGCACTAGCCGCCAGAGGAATTGAGCCGACTATAGGAGACTGGATTTATGCTATGCTATCAAACAGAACTATAACGACGTGTCTACAGAGAAAAATAGTCAGCTCTAGAGCCACAAGAGGATGCCTGCAAGGTGGGGATCTTTCCCCCCTTTTGTGGTCACTTTTTGTGGACGACTTACTGGCTATTCTCACACTGGGAAGTTGAAGTTCTAGCATATGCAGATGATCTGGTCATACTAGTTAGATGAAACTCTGAAGGAGTAATATCTAATACCCTTCAAGAGACAATGAATGCAGTGGGTAACTGGTTTGATAGGGAACAGATGTCTGTGAACCCTCAAAAGCAGTAATAGTACCATTCACTCGGAAAAGGAAGCTGGAGAACTTAATACTTTCCTCCTTAATGGGTGAAACTATTCCATTTGCGGAGGAGGTGAAATATCTAGGAATCACTCTGAATAGATTATTTAATTGGAACTCTCATCTGGAAAAGGTAATCCACAAAGCAAAGCTGTACTTATGGACATGTCGTCGTATTTGTGGTAAATCCTAGGGCAACAAATTTACTGGATCTATGTCACGGTCATCAGACCAATGATAACATACGGATCTATTGTTTGGTGGCCGAAAGGATCACAACGGACGGCCAAAGCTAAACTCACTGGATTACAGAGATTAGCATACTTGACCGTAATGGGTACAATTAGCACTACATCGTCAGCTGCAATGGAAATCCTCCTGGATTTACCCTCTCTTAATATATATTTGGAGAGAGAGGCCAGGTGGGCAACATATAAACTGCAACAAGCGGGCATTAATATGCCGCAGACTAGTATCATGGAACGGAATAGATTGCTGGATGACATAGTCACAGCATCCTGGGAATGTTCTCGGATACTATGCCTACCATGACCAACTACAAGCTGCCTTCAACATCCTTGTTCCGGAAAGAGATGAGTGTGATTGGAATAAAACCGTCCTACTGAGGGCAGGCAGTCGCTGGTTTACAGATGGCTCCAAAACTCCTGAGGGAATAGGAGCCAGAGTACATAGCCACAAACCAAGGGTGAAGATATCCTCAAGCCTAGGTACTAATGCAACTATTTTTAGGCCGAGGTTCATTCCATTGAATATATGCATCTTACATGCAGATCAATTAAAAGTTTTTCGGATAGCCAAGCAGCTATAAAAGCTCTTGGCTCTTACCGCTGTAACTCCAAAACAGTATGGAACTGTCAGAAGGCTCTAAATCACTTGAGCAAAAACAACAAAGTGACTGGTCTGGATACCGCGGTATAGAAGGTAACGAAATAGCCGACTCCTTGGCCAGAGAAGGAACAGGATCACAAATCATCGGACCAGAACCGATACTTGGCATATCTTCAAGTACTGCTAAGATGGCTATCTCAACCTGGGCTGAAAGGAAAACTTTTCAGTATTGCCAAGAGTTACCAGGCGTTACGAAGGCGTTTGTTTATAAAATATCCTTTGATATCAAGAACTAAGAAACTTTTAGAGTTAAACAGGGTAAACCTGAAAACTCTAACAGACCTATATACCGAGCACTGCAGACTAAACTGTCATCTGCATAAACTCGGCTTAGCGGAAAACGCCGAGTGCCGTCTATGCTTGGAGGATGATGAGAAGGCAGACCACGTTTTATGTACCTGTCCCGTTGTGGAGAGGATCCGATTCTCAATATTTGGCAAAGGGCAATTGCTGCCAGAGGATCTGGACACATTCTCACCCAATAAAGATCAATTTCATTAAGATACTGAACTTATTGGGTGAAATATAATTAGAAGTGAGCCATAATAGGCCTGCTAATAGCCGCAGTGGAGAGTCCACAAGGACCCACTCACAATAACCTAACCTAGCCTAACCTAACCTAACCTAACTACATACAGGATGCAAAAAAATATTCTTTTTTTTTTAAATAAAACCCTGTAGGGTACCATACGTAGTGTGTCCGTAAAATATGAAATAAATTCATTATTTTTTAAACCAAAAATATTTAGAAAAAATCCTCGGACACGTCGATTTTTAATTTCAATTGCGCACCTTAGCCTTTATTTTTTTGGTTATGATGTCATTGGACCCTATTTTTTCAATAGAACTGTAAACAGGCTGGCATCTCCAATTATTAATGGGCCATATCATCATCCCAACGATATTAAATTTATTCCCAAGTAGAATTAATCCTGGAAATGTTGACGAAAGCTTGTGGTATCAACAGGCTGTGCACTTCCCCATTATGCAGCAGACGTTCAAAGGTATCTTGATCAAATATTTTTGAACAGGTGGATTGGGAGACATGGACCCATCAAACGGCCACCAAGGTCACCGGCCTCAATCCATTATATTATTTTCTATGGGGCCATCTAAAAAAACATTGTTGAATTAAAAGAGAAAATTAGAACAGAAATAAACAACATTTCTCAGGAAACTATAAAGGTTTAACAACACTTTATTCATCGTTTAGGGTACTGTCAGCTACAACAAGGAGTACAGGTCGAACATGTACTATAAATTGTCTTTATTATTAACTAACCGTTAATTCTAGTGATTATTATTTGTTCAAACACCGCGGTGTATTTTGCCCAGGAGAACGTATTAATGGAAAGGGGCGCACACTTTACTAAATACAGTGAAATACCTGGTGAGGCTAGCCGATTCAGCGGTTGACAAATTCTTCACTTACTCGCTGGAAACGGTACACTATATTACCCCTCTAAGTAGGGCAGCTGATTAGCTTGATTCGCAAAGGCACCACTTGACTGGATCCAAAAAACACCACAACATAACTGGGACAATACACCGCATTCCATAAGGCAAAATACACCGCGGTAACCAAACGTACTATAACATATTCCTTAATACGCCGCCACTAATTGTCTTTGGCAGCACACACATACGTCCGCTCGCTACCATCGCTCCAAGCGGACTCTATACATCCACTCTCCGCCATCGACCCAGGCAGACTCCCCACACCTACGTCCGCTCGCCACCAACGCTCTAGGCGAACTCTTCCATCGATCCTCGATCGACCCGGTTGACATCCCGCGCACTCCCGTGTTTTTGTCCAATCACAGGGCTACAGGTTACGCAATCTTCCTCGGAAACAGACAAGGTCACGCACACTCCAGATTTAAATGTAAATAATGCACATAAAAATACAACATCAGAGATTATATTTATTTTCCCATATTATTCGGTATATGCATTTTTATTCAGTGTTTTCGACTTGCGTCCAACCTTTGACTCTATTCAAATATAGTAATTTAAGATCGCAGGGCCGTATTATAAAATTTTAAATTAAATAAGCAATGACACTGCGACCGCAAGTGGTTTACTCATTAAAGATAGTGCTTTCGATTAGGCCAAAAAAGTGGACCGTTACAACATGAAAAATTAGTAAATTCTTATATTCAAAATTGCCGTATTTTTCAACTTATCAATGTTAGACCCTATGTGATACATTTTTGGAATCAGCTATTGATTCAGAAACCAAAAATGGAGATGCATACAGGGTGCTCCATCTAAAAAATATCGATGACGTCATACGAAAACAGTGATGACGTCAGAACCAAAAAACCCATAAAGGATAAGGTGCGCAATTGAAATTAAAAATCGACGTGTCCGAGGATTTTATTCTAAATATTTTTGACTTAAGAAATAATGAAATCATTTCATACTGTATGGACACACTGAATGCTCATAATGCATTTTAAGTGCGTTAGTGTTTAATTCTGCAAGAAGTTTTATCTAATTGAAGAGCAGAATACAAAAACCGACTAAGTGCCGAGAAAATAATTTTGTTATATTACGGGGGCTAAAAAATACAGGTATGATGGCAATGCCATCTATAAGTGGACAGAAATAATATAAAGTATTTTTCTGGCACTTAGCTCATTTCAGGGTACAATGGTGATGGTATTTTACTTACTTTCCCATCAAAATAATTTAAATATTTGACACTTAGCTGGTTTTTGCAATTCCTTAAATTATGCATTAATTAATAGCTAAACATTTTTAACACTTGGAAGATTTGATTTATTTCTGTCTGAAATATTAAGGCGCCGCTTTCATATTGTTAATGATTGTATTATTAAAGACAGACCGTTGTAAACAGCCATCCATACAAAGTAGAGGGACATGCGCCGAGAACTTTGCATGCCAACAGGTTTCCACTTCAGCGATTAGTCCACAGACTACATACTCTGTGGATTAGTCATTCATAGATGCTGCTGAGAGATGTATGTATGTATAGTTGTATTCATTAAAAAAGCAAAAGTATTAAAATGAGGCGAGCTTTACCATATTTTCGAAAAAACGGCTGATGTAAATGTTTGTTTATTAGAGGTTAGCACACATCATAGGTTGTCAAAATCTACATGTGAAACCTATGACATATGACAAGCCGGTTTTACACAAACATGACAAAGTTCGCGTCACATTTTAATACTTGTACGCTTTTTTAATGAATACAACTCTACATGTGAACAGAGATTATAATATAATATTTTCGCAAGCGTATACAATGTCAAAAGTGAAACGTTATTGGTTATCTTTATCCGAATCTTTTGAAACAATGAGCAATGTAAATATGACAATTGACCCTGGTGTTCTTATTTAAGGGTGCGTTTTCACCAAGTATCCAACTTAAATCTATAAATTGCTGTTAAAATGTTTCTGTTAGTAATATTAAAAAATTAAAACAAATGATCCTAAATACCATATAGATATAATATATAATATTACGGGCAATCCCAGACAGCAAAAGGATCTTTTAAAAATATTTCGTAAACATATTTCATTAAATATTTCAATATTTTAAAAATATTTTGTAAACTATTTTTTAAATATTGTCACAATATTATGAAAATATTTTTGCGGACCACTTTTTTGTCATTAATGAAATGTTTAATAAACATCTACGGAAATGCTATTGAAATATTTTGAAAATGTATTATAAATAATTGCTACACATAAAGTAATTTTAATTTTAATGGCTTGGCTAATTTCATATCTTGGGTTATGAAATGCCAATCGCAGCATTGAATCCGGCTACTTTTCGGCCTATACTAAAATTTATACTTGAAAAATCCCCTACTTTGGTGGGTCTCGAACCTGCTTGGAAATCCACCTCTTGTCTGCAAAGTCAACACCTCACTCACTCGACCACTCGCGCTATGATAATTATTTGGCAAATAAGGAGATAACTATTTGTTTAAGATTGGTCAAATAATTTTGATTATATATTTATATTTATAAATCATTTTAATTGATGAAATTTACTGATCGATCAGTTAAATTCGATGCTCAAGTTCATACGTTGGATGTTAGGTGAGATTAAATTATTCACGTAATGTAAATGTATTTAAACTAATTTGACATTAAATGTTATAAAAATATCTGATGTGGCCAGCACATAACTTTCTTATACCAGTATATATCATCCTGATCTAAAAAAATCATTCTGTTTAATTCTTCACTTACGTCAATTAAATTTTAAAAACATATCTACATTGAAATGTTTCATAAAAAATTTTTAATGATTAATTATCAGCGTCCTTTGATACTGTCAGTAATAATTGTCATATATTTTAATAATTTCTTATTGACATTGACATTTAAGTACTTGGAAAATATATTTTATTCGCTTGATATAGTAGACATGATTTATAATCTTTCATCAAGAATATATTTGTTTGTAAAGTCAATACAAAAAAGTTTGGGTCCAGTGGACCCCCTTTCAGCTGGCCAATTTTGCTCATCGCCGAACTTCTCATTGTATTTGGCCTTTAGAACAAGTGTACCAAATATGAAAGCTCTATCTCAAAAACTGTGGTTGCTATCGCGATACTACAGACATGCGGAGAGATCTTTTCCATAGTTATGTTTTTTCATAATTCGGCGAGATTCGTCCAGAAATGCAATAACAATTTTTATTTTATTTTCCTGAAATTGGACCTTTTTTCTTTCATTTATTATGTCTCTTCTGGTGGTACCACATTCACCAAATTGATTGTGTCACCCAAAATGTTGTTGACATTCTTAACTGCCAAATTTGGGAAGTCTCCCATTAGTATTTTTTGAGTTATTGCGGACGGACGGACGGACACGCACGCACGCGCGCACACACGCACGCACGCGCACGCGCGCGCTCACACACGCGCGCGCACACACGCACGCGCGCGCACACACACACACGCACGCGCGCGCACACACACACCCTCCACGCACATACGTCGTCGATTTTTAAATACAGTTCCCAATTTTCTTCATGCATATTGCCAAGAAGTAAATCGAGGACAATTTGAACAATTTAATTTGTATGGAATTTAAATAAAATTTCCTCCAAAATAATTTTCTTTCTCAAAAAAAATTGTTATGTAACATTTATGTGGAGTGAACTTACTTACAAGGGGACTACCAAACATCTTAAGAATTGATTTTATACAATGGGCTTTAGTTCTCGAGATAATAGACTTGATAGTATTACGTCTAACTTATATATTAATAGGTCGAATCATCTGCGTTGTAGCTTGGAATGGCGTAGTGGTTATTGACTTTAAATAATTAAGATAATGAATTATGTTTTTGTTTTCTTGAGCTCTGTATACATACAAGTACAAGAGCTCAAGAAAACAAAAACATAATTCATTATCTTAATTATTTAAAAACATTTTATTCAGGTAATTGCTTTGTGCGTAGGAAAAAGCAGTACACCCAATAATTAAAACTTTGCAGTGTCTGGGCCATAATAGCGGCCGGGGCGAATTTATTTAATGTAAAAATCAAATAAATGAAATAATGAAATACACTAGCTTAAGGTTTTACAATGTAGAATGTGAATGTTATATAAATTTGATAAAATGGAATGGTTATAGTCCATGTCGACCGTGGTTCGAGTACTTACAACTCTCAGCTTTTTTTTCATTTTTATTAATTTATTTATTTTCTTGTAAAATTATTAAATATAATTAACAATTTATAATTAAATTTAATATAAAAAATTCTTAACAATGAACAAGTATCGGAAATTAATTATTTTATCTACAAAATAATTTTCTGATCGACAAAATGTAAATAGCTTATCATGATTTGCTGATCAAATTATAATTTTTGCTGGTGAAATCCGGAATTTGCTAAAAAAAATATATATTTTTGCTGTTAAATTTCGCATTTGCAGGTCAAAAAAATTATTTTACAGATCAAATAATTGTTTGTAATCGATTAATTCACTAACTGATTATCGCTATTTTAAGTTATTCTTAAAATAAAAGAGAAAACTATAAAAAACTGAATTAATATGGTAAATTGAAATATATTTGATATAATAATCACTATCACAGAGTGTTTAATCCATTAAACATACATTTTTTAATTATTATTTCAAGTAATTTTAATGTTTATTGTTTTAATATTCTACTTTCCTAAATATTTGTTATTGTTATTTTTATATTTCATTAATCATAAACAATGTCAGCAAGCTATGCAAATAAGTGCAAATACTGCACGCTACATCGACATATTTTCTAGGCCAATGTTAGTCGTTTTATGTATTAGATGTATTTGTTTTTTAGTGTTTGTTTTTAATGTTTTCATTTATTGTTACAGATAATTAGTATAAATACAATTTTATTTTCTTAAATAAATCAGTTTCAACGAATACTTTGTTGTACTCATTAACCAATCTTTCCAAGCCTAATTTAGGAGGTGAGGCTGCCTCCAAGATTGGTTCTACCACAGTCCACTGATCACAGAGCCAGTACCCTTTGCAGTTACCCTAACTGCTTAGTATTCCACGCTTTGCCAGTGACCCCGTTCAATTCCCGAACATCACTGGTCAGGAGCGTACATATTTTATCCCAAGTACTATCCGTACATTTTGGTCCTTCGCGCAAAAAAACCAGTTGATAAGTCCGTATCGAACCCAAGAAGAAGAAGAGTAGTCTATTGGTCCCAGTGCCAGTCCATTGCCGGATACCAATATCCGGATTACCAGGAAAACAATCCAAAACAACCCAACCAAACCACCGGATAGTCCATACATTCCAAGCGAGGACAGTCAGTCCAAAACAAAAAAAAAACAAAAAAACCCAAAACTCAAACCTACCAATCCACCAAATAGCCTATACATTCCAGTAAAAGCCAAATCAGTCAGTACATACCAACAAAAAAAATCCCCAAGCCAAGTCAATCCAAATCAAAATAAGCCAATGCAACCCAGTTCGAGCCAACCCTTGCTAAAACCAAACCACATAACCAAGATGTCATCCATGGAGGAGATGAACAACTTCAGCATCCAGCAAGAGAGTCTGGGAAAACAACTCGCCCAAATTCTTACTAACGCAAAAAAGGATTCCACATCGAGGAAAACTGAAGGCTATATTTCCAGTCGGCTTGCATCTATAGAAGACATATGGAAAAATGTAAATAAAAACCATGCCAAAATACGAACTCTGGACGTTCCACAGCATTCATACATCCAGATGAATTATTATAGCCAAATACAGCTGAAGTATGAAGAAGCAAAGAAATATCTTCAGGACTGCCCAAAGGCGACGACGCTTATAACCAATGAAGCATCCGACGAAGATGCCAATCAACCACATGTAGCCACTGCAGATCCGAACAACGACGACATGCAGATTAAACGCCAGAGGCATCGGATGCAAGAACTAGACCAAATCGTCCAACTAATTGACAAGGAGCTACTTGAAACCAAACCAAGAAAACGCTACGAATTGCTACTAGAAAGAATCAGTTACCAATGGAGTAGCATCCAGGCCCTACACGAGGAAATTATGATTCACGAAACCAGTTTTCAGTCCGACTACTTCGGAGATGACGAATACCAGAAAATAGGACAACAATTTGAGAATGCAGTAACAAATCTGTCAAGCAAGATCGACGCAGCCTCCTCAATCCCTGATACAGTTAAACCCAACCTCAAACTTCCTGCAATATCAATTCCATTTTTTGATGGAAATTATGAACACTGGCCCACTTTTAATGGTACATTCCTTAAACTTATCCATTCAAACATATTCTTGTCCAAAGTCGAGAAGATGCAATATCTCAAATCCCACGTCCGAGGTGAACCAAACAGAATGATTCAACATCTCCAAATCACAGATGTCAACTATGATGCAGCTTGGGAATTACTAAAGAAAAGATACGAAAATTCTGGATATACCTCCAATACAAGGGGAGTCCATAACTAAATTAAGGCAACTCCACGACATTATTACAGAATGTCTAAAAGCACTTGAAAATGCAGGCGTTAGCACTACGTCTTGGGGCCCATTAGTCTCTCGCATTATCACCAGAAGATGGGACGCAGAGACTAACCGATTATATGAACAATCTTTCAAAGAACCACATAAAATTCAAGATTTCAAGATGATGGAGTTTCTGGAGAGAAGAGTCCAGTCTCTTGAGTCCACTACCGTAGGCAAGAATATGCGGCAATAACTCCAACTCCTGTAGTTATTGCAAGCAACAACATAACATCTATGTTTGCCCAAAATTCCGAAATTTGGCCATCGACGAAAAGATTCGTGCAGCCAGAGACAGGCACCTCTGCCTCAACTGCCTGAATCATGACTCCAGATACAAATGCCGAAGTCAAATACGATGCCAAACTTGCAGAGGTCAGCATCACACAATGCTACACAGGGAATTCACATCAAGATCAGCTAGAGGTAGCGCCCCCCCCCTGCTACAACCTCGAGAGTTGCTACACATACTACTATGGCAGCTGAACACATAGTCAGGGAAGAACAGTCATCCAGCAGCCACATGGGAAAACAAGATTACTAACTGTTCAACATAAAGTTCCTGTTCAAGCAGTAATGATAACAAAATTCTAACTGTAAGCATTCGAGTCACTGGAGAATATACATCTTCATCAAGCGAGTATTGTTTAAAACCTCGAGCAACAAGACGAGCTTTCTTGATTATTTTTTTCGTTCACTTTTTTCTCGAAAAACCCATCTGGAATCGATTACCTTAACATCGTCTGGTAGTGGCACTAATTACCAGGTGTTATTTTCTTGAAGTGAATTGAGTTCCTCCTGTATTGCTAATTTCCATTCGTGATCTGTTGACACTGCTTCTGAATAGGTTTGAGGAATTTCATTTGGAAAATTTCCTACTGAAAATGCACTCATAAGGTTCATTTCAAAATCTTGAAAATGTTACGGTAGTTTTGTTTTTCTTGAACTTTTTCTGTTTATTACGTTTTCTTCTTCTTGTTCATTTTCACTTTCCAACTTTTCTTCTTTTTCAAAATTAAATTTTTCTGTCGGTTCTTCAAATTCGTTTATTATTAATAATGGTCCACCTTTTCTTGTTTCATCAAACATTACATTCCTCGCAGTAACGATTTTTCTATTTTCAATATTCCATAAACGATAACCGTTTTCAGTATATCCTACCATAATCATTTTCTGGCTATGAGGAGATAATTTTCCTATTCTGTCTTCTTTTGAAATTAAGCAATGTGCAGCACAGCCAAATACTTTTATTTTTTTTCAAGTCTGGTTTACAGTTGTACCAAACCTCAGCCGGTGTTTTATTTCCTGATATTGCATTTGTCTCAGTTCGGTTTGTTAAATATACAGCACACCTAATTGCCTCTCCCCAGAATGATTTATCCATTTTTCCATCAATAATCAGACATCTTGCCTTGTCCATCAGAGTACGATTGTATCTTTCTGCTACTCCGTTCAGCTCTGGATTTCTTGCTATTGTGTATTGAATTCTTATTCCATGTTTAACACATAAATCTTTGAAAGCTTTTGAGGAATACTCCCCTCCATTGTCACACCTAATGCGTTCTATTTTTGTTCCAAATTTAGCTTCAACTAGTGCAATGTATTCTTTGAATTTGTTAGTGACTTCAGCTTTTTCAGTTATTATGTAACATACACAAAAATGTGAAAAGTGATCTAAAAACGTTACATAATATTTATTACCGTCATGTGTAGCTGGCTTAATGGGACCGCATACGTCACTTGATATAACCTCCAAGATTCGCTTAGATTTTCTATCATCTGACAAAGGTTTAAAAGGTAGCCTTGTTTGTTTCCCTTCCACATATTTCACATATACCTGGTACTGGATACCTGGAACTATGTCCCATTCTTCTATGAATCAACATTGTTTCATCTGCCGCAATGTTCGCTTTGTTTTCTACGTCTAAAACTTTTAGCGTTGTTACATACAGGTTACCATAAAGTTCACCTTGCATTATCACTTTTGTCTTTCATTATAAACACTTTATTGATTTTAAAAAGTACTTCCAAACCACCTTGTTCTAGTTTATGTACCAAAATTAAATTATGAAAAAGATTCTCACATACTAAGATGTCTTTCATAACAATTCGCTGACCACTATCATTTTTCAGTTTAAGATCACCCTGTCTTTTTGCCTCTACGAATTCACCAAGTTTCGCTACTTTTATTTTATGATTTACCGTAGTAGCGTTATTTAAATATACAGAAAATTCAGTGTTAATTAAATGATTCGTTGCACCACTGTCTATTACAAATTTTATTTCCATATCACGACTTGGTTTTTCACAAATATTTTCATTTATTGTTGTCATAAACGAGATTTCCTCATTACCTTCATCTGCACATTTGCCTGTCTTCCACTTGGTACGTTTCTACTTTGAGTGTTCGTTTGACTGTTTCGAGCTGCATTCCGGCACTGACTACGTTTATGTCCTATTATTCCACAGCCATTTTTTATGTAATTTTTTTATGTAATCTAAGGTCTGAATCTACAGTCAAACCTAAAACTTTTACCTCATCTTTTACTGGTATATATGTATAATATAAGCATTTTGCAAAAAAATACTTCATTGATATACGTTACAAGTTTAAACATGCAAGTTAGTCAAAAATCATCTAAAGATGGAAATCAAACTCATTAATAGGAACTGAAGTTTTGCTCAGTCTTTGTTTTATATACTTCTTCAATTTGTTTTTTGAATGTAGTAATGTTATGGCTCTTAGTTATTATTTTAGGTAGGCTATTATAGTTCTTTATAACAAAATTTATTTCTATATTATTATTTTGGCTATTATTGATTACCTTATACATATATTTACTCTGGTCTGATATTTTTGAGATACCTGTTCGCGTGTAAATTAATGTTGGAGTTCTGTATTGTATATTGAACAAAACTTTTACCACCTTGTTTTGTAGTCTTTAGGTTTCATTAAACAATATTGAACTACAAGTGCCCCAAAGTGGAATCAGATATCTAAAAACTGACAAAAAATATGCATTGTAAACCTAATATAATGATGAACGACTCAAATATTCTCTATATCTGTATAGTGCGCCAATCATTGGCACAATTTTTTTTCATATGTTCAATGTGGGCAACACAACTTAATCTTCTCATCTATGACTAAACCTAGGTATTTTGCACTATGAACTCTGTTGACTACCTCTCCCCCAATCTCAATTGTAGATTAGGACACTTTACATTTCTTTTTGTAAAGACCATATAGGTTGTTTTTTTTAATATCAATTTGTAACCTATTTTTTATCAGCCATGAATGATATAGTATTAGGTCATTCACCACTGTCTGTAAGCTCATCAGGTCTTTATATACTATGACCGTATCATCCGCAAATGTAAAGTACCTGCCTGCAAGCCCTGCGATCTGCAGACTTCCTACATGTAATAAATATAATAAAGGTCCCAGGACCAAGCCCTGGGGCTCCCCACAATTTGTATTTTTCATCTTACTCATTTCGCCATCTACAGAGGTGTACTGTTCCCGATTCAGTAGATATGTATTTGATAGTTTTAATGTGTTTCCTGTAATTCCCATGTTCTCTATCTTATATGTATCTTCCACTTACAACTGATATAACATCACAATACACCTCTGCAATACGCAAACAAACAGATGTTTTAAATTGTATAGAAAATTACGATGCAAAATTTATTGGAAAGAAATAATTCTGTTTTCATTTTAATATTCTATATAATTTTTGTCTGTTTTAATAGTTTATAACAGAAAGAAAAAGGATAAGGGTTATGGTACCTATTCGACAACCACAAAGTTAAAAACATACTTATAAAGAACTTTATTGTTTTTTATATTTAGCATAATTATTTAAATAAATACAATTTGAATAGTTAATAATCATCATTTCATTTATCTATCATACCTTTCAGCATTTAAAAAATATTAATGTTTTATAAGAATTGCCTAAATCCTAAATATGAAATATATATTTTCAAAATGACACTATACTGTATTCTTGGATAAGCAGAACGTAGTCATCCCCTTTATGGAAAACTTCAATGCTATTGGTTAAATATATGGTTGCACCATGGTCACAGCCAATAGTAATGCATGTCATATCATAAAAGGGGCAATCCTCTGCTTCACATATTGATTACAGTATAATTAAAATGTATATCTGACAAATGCTGACATTTTATAATTATTATTTGTTAATAAAACAGTAAACAAATAATAGAAAACAACTAATCAAGTTAAATGTTATTTCCAAATTTCTAAATAAGTATAACATTTAATTTTATACAATAATTAAAGAAAACGGGAAATTCAATTTTTAATGGTTTATGTATTAATAGGAAAAATACAGTCGTTTTTGTATTATTTTTAATTACATTGACCTATGACAATTTTTTAGCCTTTTGATAAAGTGTATCTACTACTTTACTCATACTTTGGATTGTTTCTAAAGCCATTTCATATGTTTTATCTACGGGGGTATCTTCAAATACAATAAGGACACCTGAAACAAGACACTTAATTAAAAATCAATTAAACATGAGTAATATATATTTTGAACCATAATGCATTTTCTTAGAAAAAATATGGTAGAAAATAATAATTCTTACAATTATTAATTATGAATATTAAAAAATATTTCATTTAAGAAAAAAATTAGAATATCATTTCTTAGGTCATTGTTTAAATTTGCAGCAATGCAAAATTTTTTACAGTTACACAAATATTTGTGCGAAAGGGTTCCCAGATTGGTTGACGAGTCCTTAGTACTATTGCTAAAGGCTGCGTTTTTATCGGGTAATCAAAATAAAACGATCAAAACTTGAATATGGTACGATAATTTGAAATCCAATTTATAACGTTCACTCGCAAGCAGTAGAGAAAGTTCAACGAAAATTTATGAAGTATTTAGTTTTCAGAATTTATACGAACTATCCAGAGCAGGGATATCCAAACACTCTGTTACTTTCAAGACTACACATGAAATCATTAGAGAATAGAAGAATCCTAATTACTTTAGTATTTTTATATAAACTACTTAACCATTTAATTGATTGTCCAACGCTATTATCAAAAATTAATTTCAGAATCCCGAGATCAGGAGCACGTCAAGATGTTCTATTTTACTGTCCCACTAGCCGTACTAACATTCTTAAAAAGTCTCCCATTTATTCCATGATGGAACTATATAACAAGCTAAGCAGTCAATGTGATATATTTAGCACACGTTTAAGTCAGTACATCAAGACCGTTACAACAGTTTATTGAAATCCTCAGTATTATTTTGAAACTATTGTCTTTAATAATAATAATAATAATCTTAAGTTTTTAATAATCGTTTAAGTCTAATAAGTTAGGTCTTTAATAATAATTTGCAATTTACGCTATACTGATGTTATTTTTATTTTTTAGTATGTATTAGTTGCTGCATAGACAGTACTCATTCCTAGTATAGTTTTTAGTATTAGTATTATCATGTGTGATGTATACTGTCCTGTAATTGGATTAGTCTGTTGGGCAATAAATCTATTATTATTAAA
The DNA here is from genome assembly GCA_029963845.1 of Rhamnusium bicolor. Lineage (NCBI taxonomy): Eukaryota > Metazoa > Arthropoda > Insecta > Coleoptera > Cerambycidae > Rhamnusium > Rhamnusium bicolor. Next base: position 144,489 of record JANEYF010002058.1, on the reverse strand, counting down.
AAAAAAAAACTAGAAATCACTGTTGATTTTTTTATATTGATTTTAAACCAAAATGAAAACAAGTAGTTCATTTTAAATAAAACACAAATTTTACATTTAAAAAATTGGACAAGAAACTAATGTCTACTCCTTATGTTCTAGAAAAATTAACTTTTTCAAAAATATTCTATGAAAGTTATTATATCCTTATTTTTTTATTAATAAAGAGTATTGACAGTCGGTTTTGTCTACAATTTTAATTTTAGCTGTCAAATTAATAATTACTTATATTGAACCATTTTTGTTTTGATTTAAAATTGAGACATAATTTAACAGAGATTTAAAATTTTATATTGGATACTTGGTGCAAACTGAGGTGAGCTGCATTTTAATAAATTACTTATATCAAACCATTTTTATTTTAATTTAAAATCGAGACAAATAATTTAACAGGGATTTAAAATTTTATATTTTGTGAAAACGCAGTCTAAGTTTTTATTGATAAAATGTTGCATTATTTTGTTACAAACTTCTTTAATTTTCCTTAGCCTTTCTAGGCATCCTTGTAGTGTGGTGTATTATGGTTTTCTACCACACTATTTCCTTAATGAAAAGTTCAGAGACTTTTATTAAAAAGCCTATTATAATAATAAATAGTGATGTATATTTTACGAAAAATTAAAACTAGGAAAATTAAAAGCGGTAATAAAAACAGGTACAGGTACACAATCTTCTTCAATTCAATTTAATTTGGAACATTTTTGGGCTGCTGAGGTATAATATTTTAAGTAAACCAATTATTATATAGCATTAAAAAACATTTTAGAAAATCATGTTAAATAAGACAAATCATTAAAAACCGTTCTACAGTCGGCAATATGCAACGCAATGCATAAGATGTCTTGATGGAAGGCATGCGCATTTTTCACAATTTTGACTTTTAAGTGACTCGTGCGCATAGTATAAAGAGAAAACTATGCAGCTAACATCTAAAATTGTATAAAACAAAGTACAAAAACAAAAAATGTATGTAATGTCTTAAGATATAAAATACCTAAACATCTTAAATATTATTATATATAGATACTTTAAATAATAATAATAATAAACACCACAGATACAACCCCCTGTATCTCTAAACTGACGTTGTGCGAGAGGGGGGCTACACATTTAGAGACAACGGACACACATCCAATATTCGAATATACTACGATTAATCTCTCTCACAGAAAAATCACAGTGCCACGGCCAGGATTTGACCCCGGGACTTTTGGGTGAGAGTCAAGTGTCCTTGCCTCTTGACCATCAGTCATACAGATAATGATAATGGCAATTGACAATCGACGTATGTATTTATACATAAAAAGTTTCATAGGGAAAAATTTTTAATCTGACATACATTCTTCCATTGTATAGTAAGCCTTTTTGATAAGTATTTGCTTTAGTTCACATTTTAAATTTTTAAGAGGTAAATTTCTAAGTTGTGGAAATAGCTTTTATTAATTATTATTATTTATTAATAACAAATTCACAAATTTACATAACCAATATGAAAATAATAACAAAATAATACGATAACAGATGTTGTAAATTTGGCTCCTAGGAGGTTGGTTGAACTAAGCTCCTGTACGAACAGGAGTAGGTTTTTGTATTTCTTATAGCGTCTTCCATTAACTGACTCCACTCTCACACATCCAACACATTTGCATCCGATTCTAACATACGCTATTAGAAAAAGAAACAGTTATGCAGAGTGCATAAGTGTGCAGACGGTGGAAAACACTATTAAGCATTTTTTATTCAGTCATTCTTTATTTGACTATATTGCACTAATTTTAATATTTCTCCCATATTTCCCTTAACTTAAACTTAAAACTAAGATTAAACATACTATTATTGTGCATAGAATTTAAAACTTATATATTTTGTTTAAACAATCTATTTTAAAGTAATTTAAAGTCAGGAAAATTTTGAGAAATACATGTTTTGATTAACTTACAAAATTTGTTTACATTTTTATACTGCTGTCATAAGATAAGGTAACAAATTGTAGAATTTGGGGGCTAGTTAATTTAAGAATTTTTGGTTGATATTTTTTTTTACTGCTAGGTATTTTGATGTGCTGATTATCTTTACTTTTAGTATCATAATTGTGAGATATGTAGTCTTTAAAACTATCTTTTTTGTGGATGTAAACACAAATCGATGTGATGTATAGGGCACACATGTTACTGATTTTTTTCATTATATAATAATTTTGTTGCGTATAACCTATTTTTTTTATATTATTTTTGATATTGTATTTTGTACAACATTAGGTTGCTATAACACATTGTCGTAAAGGTTTCCCCACACTATTAAACCATAACCATTCTGCCAAGGTTTGATATAAGATGATGAATAGTTTTTGATTCAATATATCACTTAAGAGATAGAATTTATGTACCAGAATCTAGTTTTTCAATAATTGTTTAAGGATAATGTATTTATATAGATGTTAAATAATACTGGTCCCAGCACCGTTCTCTGTGGTACTCCGATCTGTATATTTTTTGTACTACTTAAGGTGTCTGATTTTTACATATTGTGGCCTATTTGCTAAATAGGATTTGAAAAGATTCACCACAGTGCATTTTACTCCATAATGTTCAAAAACATTATCTAGGAAGATATATACATTTTTTATTCTGGTCAAGTTGGTTCGTTATTTCTCTTATAACTTCATATGAAGCTAAGTTTGATGCGTGGACGATCACCGAAAAAGGGTAATCAGAAACAAAACTGAAACCTTTCACAAAGACAGTATTAAACATATAGTGAAATTTCCTAAAGGTATTATGGTGTGGGGCTGCATGTCTGCAGGTGAATTGGGAAGTCTTCCTTGTATTGATGGTACAGTGAATGCTGATAAATACCAACAAATACTCTAAAATACCTTATTGCCCTTCATAACAAAAGGATGTTTCCTTATCTTTTGATACATTTTTTACATCCATCTTACTTATGGATAAGATAAAATTTCCATCAGTTGGAACCCTCATTCTGAAGAGAAAGAATGTTCCCGAGCAATTCGCAAGGAAAACAAAAATGAGGGATATTCTGTACTTTTAGCTAATTATGCTAAGACACTAGCTATAAAATGACGTGAGACTAAGGATGTTATTCGTGTAAGTACCTGTCATAAAAATGAGGAAACTACCATGAAACAAAAGGGGAAAGATGATAAAAAAAAACTGACATTCCATGCCCAACAGCAATTGCATTTTACAATCAAATTATGGGTGGCATCGATCTAGCAGACTAAATGGCAGTAGTGTATCAAATTGATCGAAGGTCTGATAAATGGTGGTGGAAGAAAGTATTCTATCGGGTTTTACTTATTGCTGTTGTAAATACATGGATTATAGAGAGCGATATTTGTACAGAAAACCAAAAGCGAAAGATACTCCTAAAATTTCTGTTGTTAGTAGTGTAGACCTTATTATAATAGACCGAAGAAGTTCAAAAGTTCCAGTAAAAAAAAAAAACGATCCACAGGAACATCAACCAACAAGGCAAGAAAAAATGAAGAATGAATTGAAGGAAACACAAGGTGTGCAAATCAGAAAAGAAACACGCACAAAAAACATTATGTCAGTGTTGTGAAATTTCATTCTGCAAAACTTATTTCACGCCCTACCACGTATAAGAATATCCATTTTGTTCTTATCATTTGTTTTGAGAATATAATATGTTACCTATAATTATTTTGATCTGATAAATGTTATCCGAAATTTAAAATTTATTTATGAATGTAATGTGTTATATTAATTTATACAGTAATTTAGCAGCTAATTACTAGTAAAAATAGTGTGATATGCTTTTCATTTCCAATAAATTACTTAAAACTACAAATGGGACATATATGCCCCAGTGAATATCTTCAACAAGACCTCTCTATGAGGACTAAGATAGCAAATGGGATACTATTGTCCCAGCTTATTTTTGAAAAAAAGAAATTTAAAAAAATATCACTATTTAGAAGAGGGTCCTAAAAATCACGTAAAAATTGAATATTTCAAAAATATAGCTTACTTTTCAAGAAAAAAAAACCAGCATCGAAAGGATTAAAATAATTATTATTATACGTTATTTATTTATAAAACATTACAAATTTCTTTTAAAATGTTGACGACACAATTTATAAGTAGAACAAGGCCATTTTCATATTGGTATCTTTCTGAAATAGGTACTATTGCGGCCGAAAAAAGTGATCGACTGATTTTCCCGTTGTAAATATGGTTCTAACCAGTGACGCATCAATCATAATATTGTTACGCCACTGGACTGTGTACACTGGTTAGATGAGACTGGAATTGTATGCGAACGGCCGGGAATATTGTGGACTGCTCTAGATCGTGTGAATGGATGTATAAATAAAACACACGGTGGACTTTCAATCAACGAATCTACGAGTATAGGTGTTTGTGTGGATAGCAAACATGTAACCATATATTTTATTATTTTTATTAGTGTCAATGTCATTGTGATATCCCACCAATGATTTGTGGTCACAATAATTTAATTGACACAACTGACGTAAAAATCACTATTTACAACAGACGTTTTTTTGAAAAAAACATACTACTTGATAAAAAATCGATTACTTTTTTTCGGCCGCAATAGTACATATCAAAGAGAAAGAGAGAGGAAAAATGGCAGCAGTGTTTAACAGCCATGCCTTTGACGGATTCTTTCTTTTAAGTTTTATCATTAATAAATAGTTTTTATTGTTTTCTGTTTGTGATGGAGCCTAACTTTATTAAAGCTAGTAGGGAAAAGTTGCCCGAAGTGAATTATAATATGAATCAAGAGTTCTTGGCTAAAAATATTGTCTATTTTACCATCGACTTTAGAAGTGTGAAAAATACAATGGTTGGTTTTATTATAACTAGGAAAGATATTCCGTAAATGCTGTTGTGTTAAGGCGCCTACGCTCAAGAGGAGTGGAACGAGAAGGAGGAAGGGCTCATGAGTGTGTGCCTGGTCGTCAGGGTGTAGGTTGTGTTGTCTTGCGATTAATGTTAAATGTTAACTAGTTTTTATATATATGTATATATATCACGTACGTTGTGTCTATCAAATAAACCATGATTATTCAGTGCTTGAGTCCGTGTTTAATTAAGCTCCTCGCCCAACCGTTATAACATGGCGTCAGGTGTAAATTCATGAGTTTTTTTTATCAATCTTATCGACACGTCACGACAATTGTAAGAAGAAGATATCGACGACGTTGACAGCACAGAACAGAAAAAGTCTGACAATAATCGAATTGAACAAAAATGGCGGATGCGGTGATAGCGAGCTTGACACAGAAAAATCTAGATATTCAACAACAGTTAGATGAAATAAGACGGTTAGTTTTGCAACAACGCCCAGATTTATTACCTGTGCCGGTGTACGGAAAATTCTCTTTTAAAAGTGTCGACTGGGAGTTCTGGTATGCAGGTTATGAAAGATACCGTAAAGCTACATACACAGATAAACTATCTCAGGAGCAGCAGGTAAATCAGATTTTACTTCATATGGGATGTGAAGTGGATAAGATATTCTGTGCCCAAAATGTAAAGATAACCGAATTGGACACCTACGAGAAGGTAAAAGAGTTTTTTGATAAGTATTATGCTAAGAAGTGGAACATAATTTATGAACGGGCCAAATTTAATAGTAGAAGTCAGAAAGAGGGCGAAACCGCAGACGAATACGTTACAGAGATAATTAACCTTGCAAAGTCTTGTAAGTATGGAGAGTTGAACGATGAACTAATACGGGACCGTCTCGTCGTGGGAATACGCGATAGTGGATTATCCGAACGACTCCAACTAGTTGAGGGATTGACCATGCAAAAGGCAATCGAAAAAATTAAGCAAGCAGAAGCCGTAAGACATCAGAACAGGGCGATACGACAAACCGTGGGTGAAACGAAGTCACTTGACTGGATGACAAGAAAATTTCCAAAGAAGGAATTTAGAAAGCAGACAAGCAAACAGAGTTCTTGATAGGAAAGAATGTCCTAGATGCGGAGCTAAATTCAATCATCCTTTTGAACAATATCCAGCAAGCAAGGTAAGGTGTAACCAGTGCGGTAAAAAAGGACATTATAGAAAGTGCTGTAGAACCATAAGGAAAATAAGAGAAACTAGGTACAATGACGAAGAGGACATTGACAGTTTTTCAAGCGATGGTGATAGTCCACACTTGGAGGTAGGCTCACTAGTAATTAACTCGATTAATACTATTAGTGGAAATGTCCCATGGTGCGTGGAACTTGAGGTCGCAGGAGAGCACGTAAATTTTAAAATCGATATGGGTGCAGATGAGTCAGTCATTACCGTAGAACAGTATGAAAAGCTAAAAGGAATCGTAAAGATGTCAAAAACGAAGGCAAATCTAACAGGACCTGGACGTGGACAAAATCATAAATTAGATGTAAGAGGAGTGGTCCAGTTGCCAGTAAGATGGAACGATTAGGAATGGGAAGTCACTGCATACGTGATCCAATGCAGAGAAAATTTACCAGGAAGACCAGCCATAACGAAGCTGAATTTGGTAAAATTTAATGAGTCCCAAACTGTTCTGTCAAAGGGTAAGAATATATATCACTTAAATGTGGCTCGCTTTAAAGATAAGGTTGTAAAAACATATCCAGATTTGTTTAACAGAATTGGGAAAATCATAGATTTTAAATATAAAATTAAAGTTCTGGATAAAGCAGAACCGTATGCAGTGTCAACGCCTCGCCGGGTGCCACTCCGTCTAATGGAGGAACTGAGAAAAGACCTCACCAGGATGGTCAAGGGTGATATCATCGAGGAGGTAACGGACGCTACAGAATGGTATGCCCCAATAGTTGGAACGACAAGGAAATCTGGTAAGATACGTTTATGTACTGATTTCACGAAACTAAACAAGTCAGTTATTAGAGAAAGATTGCAATTACCAACGGTAGAGGAAAGTTTAAGCTACCTCTCAGGAGCAAAATGTTATTCTAAATTAGATTGCAGTTCTGGATTTTGGCAAGTGGAACTTGACACAAAATCTAGGAAATTTACAACGTTCATAACACCATTTGGTAGATTTTGTTACAAAAGACTTCCTTTTGGAATAACTTCGGCTCCAGAAGTATTCCAACGTATACTTTTTAAGATAATTGGTCACTTGCCTGGGGTTTCAGTACACATAGATGATATTACCGTAACAGGGAAATGTGAAGAAACTCACGATAAAAACTTGAGTAGATTGTTAAAGATTTTACTTGAAAAAAGGTATTAAGTTAAATATTGATAAATGTTATTTTAAGGTTAAGGAAGTCTTGCACCTTGGGCACATCATTGGTAAAGAGTGAATCAGACCAGACCCTCTCAACATCGAAAGTTTGGTTAAGTATCCGTTACCGAAGAATGTCCATGAGGTACGGAGATTCCTAGGTATGGTTAACTACCTAACTAAATTCATCAAAGACATGTCGGACAAAACCAGACCCCTAAGAGAGCTCTTGAAGAAAGAAAACACATTTTTGTGGACTCCAGAGCACACCATATGTTTTAACATCGTCAAGGACGAATTGGTAAAAGCACCCGTCTTGACAATTTACAACCCTCATTACCCGACTCCCATCAGTGCTTCCTCATTTGGCATCAGAGGACTCATGGGACAAAAACAACCAGACGGTATGTGGAAACCTAATATATTTATTTCAGCATCTTTAACAGAAACCGAAAGACGATACGCTCAGATTGAACGTGAGGTAGTAGCCATTTTGAAAACAGTTGAGCGACTGCAGCAGTTTCTGGTGGGTATGCATTTTCTGATTCTCACAGATCATAAACCATTAGTCCCCTTGTTGAAAACCAAGCCGATCAACGAACTAACACCTCGTCTGCAACGGATCAGGATGCGATTGGTGAGATTTTCATTTGACATTGTCCACGTCCCAGGAAAGGAGCTGTATGCCGCAGATAGTTTATCCAGAGCACCTTTACCTAGCTTGCAAACAGAAGACGATATTCTCAATGAAGAGATTGAAATTTTTCACTTTTGACAGAAACAGACGACGAGACATACCGAGAGCTTCAAAGAAAATCCGAAGAAATGAATATATTAGGAAATTTTCTTATGAATGGCTGGCCGGAAACAATTAAAGAAGTCGATCACACAGTAAAACCATATTTCAAACATCGCGCAGATTTAACACTCCATAAAAAATATTATATTGTTCCAGGACAGAATCGTTATACCACTGGAGGAACGGAGAAACTATTTACGGAAAATTCATATCGGACATCAAGGAATGACTCGCTGCCGAGCACGGGCAAAAATGTCAGTTTGGTGGCCTTGCATTACTCGAGATATACAAGAACTGTGAAAAGTGTATCAAAAACCAAAAAGAAAAGTTTGAGCCATTTTTGTCACTCTCAATACCGTATCTTCCTTGGTCGACATTAGGAGCGGACCTTTTTTAAATATCATAATACCACCTACTTAGTAGTACAAGACTATTATAGTAAGTTTCCGGAAGTGGCAGTTATGGAAAGCAGTACAACAAGTGCAATAGTGGAGAAACTCCAGAAAATATTTGCTACACATGGAATTCTAAGAGTTTTGCGGACAGACAATGCCACATATTTTTCTTCGTATGAATTCAAAAAGTTTATTGACCAGTGGAAAATAAGACATATTACAAGCAGTCCCAGATATGCTCCATCAAATGGATTCGCCGAGAGTGCAGTAAAATGGACCAAAGCTATTCTAAAGAAAGGGGAGAATTTAAACAAGGGATTACTAGCTTACTATAACACTCCAACAGCATATGGGTCGACACCAGCCCAATTATTAATGGGGAGGCACTTGAGAGGATTCTTGCCTATGCAAGAATACAAACTTAGACCTAGGTTACCAAAACATAAAGAAGTCTTCAAGCAGATGACGACAGCAAAGGAAAAACAAGCACAAAATTATAATCACTCCCATAAAGTGAAGAGGTTAGAAGTCCTGAAACCAACGGAGTGAGTTTGGGTAAAGGATCTAAATAGGGAAGGCCGAGTAGAAGCACAAACAGAAGAACCTCGTTCCTATGTGGTACAAACCGAACAAGGAACAATCCGGAGGAACAGAAAATTTCTTTGCAAGCTTCCTGACACAAACAGAAGAACCTCGTTCCTATGTGGTACAAACCGAACAAGGAACAATCCGGAGGAATAGAAAATTTCTTTGCAAGCTTCCTGACCTGCCCAGTAGTGCTCCTACCTACCGACACCTGCCTGAACTTCCTTCATCAGTCTCAGCCGAGTATCAAAATTGTCCAAATTTAAATGATTCATGTGTTTCAAACTTACCTGCATGTCAACCTAACCCTCCAGCCAAAAGCCCAGGTAATTCGGCCCAGAACCTTACCAGTGATTCTCTGCCAAGTACGTCGCAGGCCGCCCCCCAGGTGTTAAGAATAAACTACAAGTTTACCTCATAAAGAACAAGGAAGACAGAAAACGCAGCCGTCCTAGCAGATTTAAAGATTTCATAATTGAATTTGATTAATTGTAAAGAGTTCAAGTACATTTACATGGGAAAAATTTTAAAGTAAATTTTTTTTTTTTGAGATTCATTTCATATAATATATATATATATATATATATATATATATATATATATATATATATATATATATATATATATATATATATATATATATATATATATATATTTTTTTTTTTTTTTGTGAAAAAAAGGGAAGATATGTTAAGGCGCCTGCGCTCAAGAGGAGTGGAACGAGAAGGAGGAAGGGCTCATGAGTGTGTGCCTGGTCGTCAGGGTGTAGGTTGTGTTGTCTTGCGATTAATGTTAAATGTTAACTAGTTTTTACATATATATATATATATATATATATATATATATATATATATATATATATATATATATATATATATATATATATATATATATATATATATATATATATATATATATATATATATATATATATATATATATATATATATATATATATATATATACACGTACGTTGTGTCTATCAAATAAACCGTGATTATTCAGTGCTTGAGTACGTGTTTAATTAAGCTCCTCGCCCAACCGTTATAACAGCTGTAAAGTATTATTATTTACTTAATATAAGTAGATATTTTGTGTAGCAAAATTAATAGTAATAAAATAACACAATAAATTCCGGTACATTTGTTACCTGGCAAGGGTCTTTGTTAATCGAATCAATGATACCGATTTGTTACTTGTACAAAAAAGTAACTTTACTATTTCAGATAATCATTATATATTTATTGCATAAATTAAAACTATGCCATCTCTATAATAATTTTTTTTTATTTGTACCACAAGGTCTTGAAAATTGCGAAAGAAATTCTTAAGCCCGATTGACATTATCCAAGTTTCTATGCAAGTTTTCATTAAAGTTTTAACACAAGATTGCATGTTTGTGGTGAAGTTAGTTATTTATTTGTCTGTTAACTTCACATTAATAAATTGGCCTCAGAGATTAAGGAAATATGTGCATGCATCAAGCCTTCGATCATAAAGAACAAAGATAGTGGGGTTCTAAATGAATAAATGAAAATAAAATAATTACAAGTGGCACTTCTGAAATTCGGTGCAATGAGCAAATCTAGAAGAAAACTTGAATGATAACTTGGACCAGACCTAGTTTACTGTCTTTTTTCTAGTAATCCAATTTTGGTGTATCACATTGCACAAGTTTTTGTCTTGAAACTAGTTTCTTAATTTAAAGTTGAAAAAAGTAAAAAAAATTGGATAATGTTAATTAGGCTTTAGTTAAGTTGATTAAAATTTATTTGTGGCATGAATCTATTTGTAATTTATTTCTCGTAAATAAAATGAGAAAAAAAACGAAAATAATCAAATATTCAAAATATAGTAGCTATGAATGGAAAACTAAGTTTTCTAGTACCTATTTAATATAATTATGCCATTCTTGACTTACGCCACTGTTCTTTGCAAGTGTTGAAGTGAACTGCAAGGTGGTCTCCAATATGAAGTAAGACACTTCGATGTTGTATCCCTTACGCTCATGTTTTCATTCATTCGTATTTGACTGATTGTATTTCATGTATTAAGCGAGCGGCACACCAGCACCGGACATTTTTCAATGAGCTTCTCAAATTTAATAAGTTCATATAAATACCGACCTTCTTGTAAATGAGCAGTACTAATGCACTCCTCACATTTTTTCACCAGTTTTTCTTTTGCTTGACAGCCAGTACATTACGTGGTGTCCGAATATGTAGTTGCCATATATTTTCGCATAGTTTGGCGTTATTTTTGTATAGAATTAATAAATTAAAAAATAAAGATATCTGTTGAAATTAGTTACTATTATGAGTATTATGTATATCTGTCAATAAAAGTTTTTGTTATCAGTTTATAACATTGCTCAGTTAATTTATAGGACTGGTTGCACAAAATTTATGAGTGTCCGAATATTTAGTTGTTTGGGCTCGTCGGTCCCTCAAAGGTTAATATATGGGCGCATCATACTCAATTGATTCGACAAAATACTTCACAAGAGAAGAAGCAACTTAGTGAAATGTCTTTGTATTTAAAGAATCTTCATATTAAACAGAGAACTGAAATGGTGGATGGATAATAAAAATATATCTCATTTTATATTCTTATCCATAGTGGCGACATCTGTACCGGTAGAGCGTTTATTTTCAAAAATTGGACAGACAGCCACACAAGAAAGAACCGTTTGACTGGCGAACACTTGGGCAAAATATTATTTCTTCAATCCATTGACAAACGTTACTGTAGTGTATAATGTATTTTAATAATAAATAATCACTAAATTTTAGTTTTTCTATTTTTGTTTTACACTTTTTCACTTATTTGCATTATCCACAATCTGTTTCTACTTTCAGTATTTTCTACAAAACTACAAATTGTTAATTTTTTTCGAACATTAAAAACGAGTTAATATAGATTATAATAAAAAAACATAAAATTAACAATATCACCATTATTTTCAAACATCGATGTTCTCCAGCTGATGTTTTTACTAGCATCGATAGTAGGTATCAATGTTGATTATCGATGTTTTTAAAAATGTGCCCATTCCTAGCACCTATGAACAAATTCCGCTGCAATAGTAAAAGAATTGTCCCGCTCGAGGCACCAAAATGAAAAAGTCAACGCTTGTTTTTAGAAAAACCAAAAACATTTTCAGCTGATCATTAATGATCGACGCTAATCTTTCAACACATCAATATAACGTGATAAGAGAGCAAGCAAATAACATAGCTCCTAATATGTATCCATCATATACAGTTAAAGAAGCAAAGACGAGGTGTTATCCTGCAGATATTGAGTGACGGAAATTTCGGCGGGAAATTCACTTACAGTCACTGACTAATCACACTATTTCAAGATTATGCGCATGCACAAGAAGTGGTTCTTGAACATACTGAAGAAACTTTCAGTAAGCTTTACTTTATTATAAAGTGGGGTTGTGATGGGTCTCAGCAAACGTGTTGTAAATCTTTGTTTGTAACACGTTTGCTGTGAAGGTCAATCTGATGAGAACTTGTTCGGTATTTCCACGGTACCAATTCAACATTATTTTAACTAGGATCCTTCCTCAGTTCGGTATTGTCGACCTATACAGTTTACTTTCGCAAAAAAAAAACAACTGATTTGGTGTTAAAAAAGTGACCGCTATTGAACAAGTGAATATGTTAGGTCCTACATGTGTGGAACTCGGATATAAAAACGTTTTGGTTAAGCCCTTGTTAGTTTTAAATATGATAGATGGCAAAGTCTGTACATCACTGTCCTCATATTCATCTTCGCAAACCTGCTTTTTGTGTGGTATCACACCAAAGGATATGAATAAACCAGAGCTAATTTCAGAAAAAGAAATTGATTTGAAAACACTAACCTTTGGATTATCACACATTCATGGATTGGATTCATGGAATGCTTACTACACATTGCATATGAGTTAGAAGTAAAAGTATGGAGGGCTCAAGATGCTGAAATAAAAACTAAAGTTGCGAATAGAAAAAAATATATTCAAGACAGATTTAAAACTGACATGGGTCTGTTGGTAGACGTACCTACACAACAAGCAGGTAATACGAATGATGGAAAAACGGCTCGGCAATTTTTCAGAAACCCTGAAAAGTCTGCTGATATAACAGGTATCGATTTAGAACTAATTCAGCGTTTTCATATAATTTTGGAAACGATAAATTGTGGATTTTCGATAAATGCTAATGCTTTTGAAAACTATATCTGTCAAACCAGAAATCTGTATTTAAAAGAGTACTACTGGTTTTATATGCCAAGTAGTGCAATTTTGTTTCACGGCAAGATTGTTATTGCCCCTTGTATTCTTGAGACTGGTCAACTTTCGGAAGAAGCACAAGAGACGAGAAACAAAGACAGCAGAAGGTATAGAGAGCATTTCACAAAAAAAGACTTCTCGGGTCGACACAAACACCGATATTATTCACAGGCTTTTAATTTCGTTTGATCCATTTTTAGCTAGCTTGAAACATTCTCCTAAAAGAAAACTGCGAAAACTTGTTCATGAAGTTCTTTCACTGCTCTCAATACCTAATTCAACTTTAGAGGCAAGTGAATCTACTGAATGTGAATCTGATGAATCAGATTAAGTCCATCGTTTTGTAAAAAACAACAATTTGTAATTATATTTTATTTTAGTTTTATAGAAAAAAATAAATGTTTTACGTCCACTGCACATTTTGTCAGTCAAAATATTATTAGAAACAGAGCAAACTGGTTTCCAAATTATTTTATATTACATTACGAGACAGAAAAAATAGGTATCGACAAAAACAAATTATTTGCAGGGGAATTAAGTCCCCCCAGATTGTTAAAAATGTCACACTGTGCGACGTTTGTTGACAAACAGCATCTCAAATAGGGAATACGGTATCGCTGGCCGCTGCGCTGCGCACGCATGCTACTATTAATAAGTCTATTAATAACAATAAGCAAACAATGGCAGTATGTCTGAATATATCTAAGGCATTTGATAGAATTGAACATGATTTATTAATAAAAAAACGAATGCGATATGGTATAGGAGTATCATTGTAACTAATACGATTTTATTTAACAAACAATAATGTATAGTAGAAAGAGACAAAAACGGAATTCTAATAAAATTTGAAAAGGAAACTATAAAAAGAGGAGTGCCTCAAGGATCTATCCTAGGGCCTTTACTGTATATTATGTAATCACATAACTTATCCTATGTTGTTGACCAAGAAATCGTACAATTTGCTGATGATACTACCGTACTGTTTAGCAAAATTCCTGAGAATGACAAAAAAAAAAGAAACGAGATGCCTTGAACCTATTAAACCAATGGTTTATGGATAGCAATCTGCAACTAAATCTAACAAGACACAAATGATAACATTTTCACATGTACCTTAAGATAAAACTACAATCACCTATCGTACCAATATAGAAAATAGTAACACCATAAAGTTTTTAGGAACAAGCTAGACACCAGGTTAGACTGGAAATTTATTTATTTTATTTATTTATTCATTACATACAAAATCCAACAGGTAGGAGCCCAATTACAGGATTAGGTACATTGAAATTATGTATAGATAAATACACAATAAACAATTTTGAGTGTTACAAAAAATTTCTTAATTAAATATATAATATATACGAACATATAGAATTGTATATACACATATAAATATACACTTGTACATATACATATACAGATAAATAAAGAATACAGTAGATTACAAAACATCAAGATGCAAAACTCTGTTTTGCATCTTTAATTACACTTTCATTGCAGAAAAATATATCAACACAATTTTCGATTTTAGCATAATTGACATACATTTGGTGTATTGGAGAGGCCAAGAGAATATTAGTTCTTGGTATGTGTGAAATAAATAAGTTGTTATGACGAGCAGAAATTCTAGGTACTTTATAATTTGATTTAATAGGTTAATACAATCAAGACGATTATTAACAATTTTACATAGAAAAATTATTGATTGAGATATTCTTCGTTTGGCAAGACTTGGTAAGTTAAATTTTTCAATATATTTTGTACAAATCCAATAGGTGGATAAGTACCCTCAAGAGTGTACACTGCAGATTTTAAAAACTTACGCTGAATATTCTCTAATTGTAATATGTAGACATTATAAATTGGATTCCACACAACTGAAGCATATTCAAGGCGAGATCTAACAAATTTTACATAGAGTAAACGATGAGTGTTGACATTTTTAAAATCTTTGCACTTCCTGATTACAAAGCCAAGACTCGTAAAGCAGAAGTAGTTACCATTTCGCTTATTGAATGACAATTTAGGATCAAAATACACGCCAAGGTCTTTAATATCAGGTCTTTGTAAAACAACATTATCGATATTATAATTGTACACGTACAGATTATGCTTCCGGCCAAATGACATGACATTACACTTGCTAGCATTGAGGGGTAGATAGTTGTTGACGCACCAGGAATTGATGATATCCAAGGTTTTTTGTAGAATTTGACAATCATGAACATTAGTATCCAAGCTTTCAAAAATATCATTAATGTACATTACAAAGAAGAGCGGTCCTAGTATCGAACCCTGTGGCACGCCAGATCTTTGCAAGAAGCTATTCGATTTATGACCATGGTACTGAACAAACTGATGTCGACTCTCTAGATATGACTGTATTAAAGAACTAACGATTTTAAGAGACCAAATTTGTCAAGTTTAGAGATCGAGGCACCGTGGTCAATCCTGTCAAAAGCCTTAGAAAAGTCTGTGTAGCACTGGCGGTTCTTCTATAGGGTCATTTGGTCAATGACCTCCCACATACAAATAAAAAATAAAGCTATTCATTTTCTGAAGTTTAAAAATATATATCAGTGTGGAAATTAAGTAACGCATAAATTCAGGAAATTCCGCTGATATTAACTTTTTGGAAAAAATCTCGAAGGGGTATAGCGATTTTGACTTCAGCAAATATTTTCAGTCTATTTTCAGTTTCTTATGTCATTTATTTTTTAAGTTATGACGTCATCGACTTTTTTTTAAATGAACATATATTTTTTATTATTGATTTTTTTGGTAGTAGTTTTTATTCCGGTTCCGATCGTATAAAATTTTCGATATGTTATTATTTGAAAAAAATCGAGAAAAACAGTCTTAAAGTTCAAATAACAAAAAATTCATTAAATTGGGAAAATTTATCTAGTTGCCGGTGTATCACATTAGTTCGATTTTTCAACTATTTGTATAATTTTAAAATAAAAACGAATGTGCCATCGACTTTCCGTCAAACTTAGGCAACTAGATAAATTTTCCCAATTTAATGAATTTTTGTTATTTGAACTTTAAGACTGTTTTTCTCGATTTTTTTCAAATATAACTTATTGAAAATTTTATACGGTCGGAACAGGAATAAAAACTACTACCAAAATCAATAATAAAAAATATAGGTTGTCATTTAAAAAAGTCGATGACGTCATAACTTAAAAAAATAAATGACATAAGAAACTGAAAACAGACTGAAAATATTTGCTGAAGTTAAAATCGCTATACCCCTTCGAGATTTTTTCCAAAAAAATTAATATCAACGGAATTACTGAATTTATGCGTTACTTAATTTCCACACTGTATATATATATATATATATATATATATATATATATATATATATATATATATATATATATATATATATATATATATATATATATATATTAAATATGATTTGAAGGAAACAACTACTCAGCGGGCAAATACCCCGACCTGCATTGAATTACACCTTCAAATAATGATAGATGGAAAGCCAATATCATTTGTCAATTCCTAACCAGACATAGATCGATTTCGAACTTATTTGTTCTCTTCAGTATGCCATAGGTTATGGAACAGACAAATGATAGTGGCCAACCTGCTAGTTATATACTAACTAAGGTGAAGTGAATAGTGGTGAGAGGTATGAAACTTCTCATATGGTCTGAATGCTACTATCCGACCGACATCCTAGATATCTCTGTGGCGGATAGCGACTTGCATCACAGCAAGTACCGAGAGCGGCGACCCCTAGCCCAGGTGGACTAAACTAATGTTATTAAATATGATTTGAAGGAAACAACTATATATATATATATATAATATTCTTAAAAAATATATTAAGTTTCTAGTTCATTCTATGCACAATACTATTCAAATATCTAGATCGCAGGATTTTGTATCCCTCGAGCACCTAGCCTCTACATTCATATTCATTACATTATTCATTAATAGAATTTAAAAATCTTGGGTCAATCCACAACTAGTCCTCAAAGCTAGCCACGGACCGAATTTACAACGAATTAAAGTGAAATAAACTTATGCGCGAATCGTCAAAAAGCAAAAGAGACAGAAAACACTGGCGGGGACAATGTCCCTGACACATTTTACGGAAACAGTAACGCACGAAGTTCAGTAGAGCAAGAGCAGTTTTAATGCTGACTAGGTACGCGTTGGTCGGTAAATTCTGTCGCGTTGTTTTTAAAGTTTTTATTTGTGAACATTTTATTAGTAAATCTCCACTTGTCGTGAAATTAAATAAAACAGTGTTTTTGGTGCTTAGTATTAAATATGAGTGTTGTACAAAATATATTAAAACTGAAAGATGGACATAAGTTGGGTTATGAAGACCGAGTGAAATTCAAAGGTGGTGGCCGTCCAAAACCTAATATGACAATAAAGCAAACATCTCTTGATAAGAAAAAAAGAAGTTGTTACGCTCATCAACTAAATTTAATTTTACAAAAAGCATCAAGTCAGGATAAAAGCATAAAAATTTTTTTTGCTAATTTACATAGCTTTTCTTCATTCTCTGGAAAATCGCCAATAAGAACAGCCGTGTTAGATAATGTTGTTAAGGTGAGATTACCTAAAGCGGCTCCGACACGATGGAATTTTAATACAAAGTGCATAGAGACTGTTTATACCTATCGAACAGAATTATTAGATTGTTTAGAAAAAAATCATTGATAATGAATCAGAAAACAACACTCTAAACCAAGCTATTGGTTTAAAAAAACTACTTACAAAATGAACATTTTCTTTACTGGTTAAATTTTTTTCATTTAGTTATGCCTCATTGTGATATATTGTTCAATCAATTACAAAAATGTAATATCGATGTCATAACAGTAAATAAGTGTATTGGCGTTTTTAATAGTAAAATTGAAGACATCAGAAATAAAATTTTGAATAACTATTTGGAGGAGACATTCATGCAGTCTGCCCAGAGATGTAAAACGGAAGAATCAAGAAGGAGAATTTCATTAAAAGTTTGTGATATAATTACATCTGAGATCAAAAACAGGTTTGGCTTCAGTATTCATTTAGCAGTGTCTCAGTTATTTCACGCAGATCGATTTAAAGATTATAAAAAAAGCTTTCCTCAAGATATGTTTAAATTAGTTAAAACGGAGTATCCAGTCATAAATTAATTTGAAACTTAAAACTGAATTAGAAGTATTATATAGCCGAGAAGATTTTTCCAATAGTGAAGGTGCAGTTGCTTTGTTACAGCTTTTTATTAACAATAATTTGTGCAATACTTTTTCTGAAAGTGTCAAACTGTTAAAAATCTTGTGTACTCTCCCTATGACTACCGTCGAAAGTGAACGTTGTTTTTTCACCTTAAAAAGAATAAAGACATTTTTAAGAAATACCATGGGTCAGGAAAGGTTATCTTCTTTAGCTATGCTTACCATAGAAAGGGCATTAATAAAGAAGATAAAAGACTTTAATGGAAAAATAAATGACCACTTTGCATCTCAAAAAGACCGGAGGATCGACTTGGAATTTAAATCACTTTAAAAGGTAGGTAATACAGTAAACTTTTCTAATTGACCTCCCTATCTCTTGACTCACGAACTGCCATTGCTGTGTAGATAGTATCGACCTGATCCCCTCGATCAAGACCTTCGCAAAGAAATTGCGTTTTGCACACAAGGTCGTTACTGTAGATCCACTCGTCATAAAGCCATGCTGATCAATAGATATTAAGCCAGATACGTGAGTGTATTTAGAACCGTTAAGAAAAATTTCAAAAATTTTCCCGAAGTTACAAATAATAGTGCTGGGCCTATAGTTTGTTGTCACTCTTTTCCCCTTTTTTGTACACTAGACACACGCGTGAATTTTTCCATTTTTGAGGAAATCTCGAAGTACTGAGCTTTTTTAAACTGAAAATTATTAGAAGGGCTTTAGCGAATACAGTTGAACAATCTTTAATTAGAAATGCCAGAATTATATCAGAGCCCATGGTCATTGTGGCTTTAATTTTCTTTACAAATTTACGGAGTGTAGGGGACGTAAAGGATTTAGAGAAAAAGTCCGCAAAACTATCAACTATTACTTGGGGGTCTTCAATCATTTGATTCTCATAAATTAGCGATGACGGAATGGATGAAGTATTGTTTTTTTGAATTAATAAAACTCCAAAATTGTTAGGATTGGTTTGCATGTTATTTTCAATGTTGTCTAAATATAACTTGTAAGCACTATCGATGTCATATTTAATTTTTGCTCTCAATGTTTTAAATGTATTGTAATATTCAGTGTTACCATTTTTTTTATTTTTGTTTAATATTTTTTCCTTCTGCTTAATATCATGGATTATCTGTCTATTAAACCATGTGGGATAAAACTCACGACTTTTTTGGTTTTTAGGTACATATGTATCAAAAATATCATATAATTTTAAATAAAGTGCATCCACAGCTGTATCTACATTATTAAAATGTTCCAGGAAAGTGGACTTTCCTGTGAGCCCGAGTTGGTTATACAGTTCTACAAAATTAGCCTTTTTTAAATTAAACTCAGTTATATTTATGCGGAAAATTATCGTGTCTGAGATTTTGAATATCAGCCTTAATTAGTAATGCAGGGTGATACCTATCCTCTTTAAGGCGAATTTCAGAAGCTTTACTTACAGAGCAGCGCTATTACAAAAAAACAAGATCTAGAAGTCGTCCGTCTGTATTTAAAATATGATTATACTGGTCTAACCCAAAAAAATTTGAAAAATTGTTAATAGCGCGGATGGAAGTAGTAGTTACATTCAACGGCGGTTCGTGGTTCAAGAGATAGGGAGGTCAATTAGAAAAGTTTACTGTATTACCTACCTTTTAAAGTGATTTAAATTCCAAGTCGATCCTCCGGTCTTTTTGAGATGCAAAGTGGTCATTTATTTTTCCATTAAAGTCTTTTATCTTCTTTATTAATGCCCTTTCTATGGTAAGCATAGCTAAAGAAGATAACCTTTCCTGACCCATGGTATTTCTTAAAAATGTCTTTATTCTTTTTAAGGTGAAAAAACAACGTTCACTTTTGACGGTAGTCATAGGGAGAGTACACAAGATTTTTAACAGTTTGACACTTTCAGAAAAAGTATTGCACAAATTATTGTTAATAAAAAGCTGTAACAAAGCAACTGCACCTTCACTATTGGAAAAATCTTCTCGGCTATATAATACTTCTAATTCAGTTTTAAGTTTCAAATTAATTTATGACTGGATACTCCGTTTTAACTAATTTAAACATATCTTGAGGAAAGCTTTTTTTATAATCTTTAAATCGATCTGCGTGAAATAACTGAGACACTGCTAAATGAATACTGAAGCCAAACCTGTTTTTGATCTCAGATGTAATTATATCACAAACTTTTAATGAAATTCTCCTTCTTGATTCTTCCGTTTTACATCTCTGGGCAGACTGCATGAATGTCTCCTCCAAATAGTTATTCAAAATTTTATTTCTGATGTCTTCAATTTTACTATTAAAAACGCCAATACACTTATTTACTGTTATGACATCGATATTACATTTTTGTAATTGATTAAACAATATATCACAATGAGGCATAACTAAATGAAAAAAATTTAACCAGTAAAGAAAATGTTCATTTTGTAAGTAGTTTTTTAAACCAATAGCTTGGTTTAGAGTGTTGTTTTCTGATTCATTATCAATGATTTTTTCTAAACAATCTAATAATTCTGTTCGATAGGTATAAACAGTCTCTATGCACTTTGTATTAAAATTCCATCGTGTCGGAGCCGCTTTAGGTAATCTCACCTTAACAACATTATCTAACACGGCTGTTCTTTTTGGCGATTTTCCAAAGAATGAAGAAAAGCTATGTAAATTAGCAAAAAAAATTTTATGATTTTATCCTGACTTGATGCTTTTTGTAAAATTAAATTTAGTTGATGAGCGTAACAACTTCTTTTTTCTTATCAAGAGATGTTTGCTTTATCGTCATATTAGGTTTTGGACGGCCACCACCTTTGAATTTCACTCGGTCTTCATAACCCAACTTATGTCCATCTTTCAGTTTTAATATATTTTGTACAACACTCATATTTAATAGTAAACACCAAAAACACTATTTTACTTAATTTCACAAGTAGAGATTTACTAATAAAATGTTCACAAATAAAAACATTAAAAACAACGCGATAGAATTTATCGACCAACGCGTACCTAGTCAACATTAAGACTGCTGACTAGCGACTGCTGTACAAAATTTCGTGCGTTACCGTGTCAGGGTCGTCAGGGACATGGTCCCTGCCAGTGTTTTCTGTCTCTTTTTGCTTTCTGACGATTCGCGCACAAGTCTATTTCACTATAATTCGTTATAAATTCGGTCCGTAGCTAGCTTTGAGGATACGTTGTGGATTGACCCAAGATTTTTAAGTTCTATAAATGAATAATGTAATGATCTAGATATTGGAATAGTATTGTGCATAGAATGAACTAGAAACTTTAATATATTTTTTTAAGAATATTAAAAATATATATATTATATATTTTTAAACTTCAGAAAATGAATAGATCTATTTTTTTATTTGTATGTAGGAGGTCATTGACCAAATGACCCTATAGAAGAACCGCCAGTGGTTACATTACCTTTTCATAGTGCGCATACTCAGGAAGATTAGTCTCCTATATGACAATCACATATAGAGAGTGAAAATTGATTTTAATTTGTATTACTAAAATATCCATAAAACTAATATCGCAAGATTTATTATCACCAACACTAATATTAACTTTTATTGCCCTGGATAGGAAAAAAACATTTTTTCAAAAAATAACCTCTGACTGATCCTTTTGGCGCAAGGTTTATTTATCATTTTTTTTAAATAATTTGTAGGAGTGGCCTAATACCCAAAGAAGGTGAGAATAAACATTATAGCATGCCACAAATAAATAACTATAGACAATATCAAATTACTAATATTTGTTGTAAATGTTCCAGAGTTAATATCCAGCGCCTCTCATTAAAAATCCATTTGTATTGTGAGAACGACCGTTCAACGTCGACCGATGTAATTGGCGTATCCTTGAAATATGTGAACTTTTTCAGAGACCACACTTATGTATGTCTTGTATAGAAAAGTCTACTTCTTGCCTATTTAAAAGGTCATCTACCACCCCGCAGACTGATGCCTCAGGAAATAGATAATATGCACATTTTTTTTATATAGATAGATAGACCACTAAAAAATGTGTTTTTTCATGTATTTTTTTTATTTATTTATTTTTGTTGTGATTAAAGCTTAAAAAAAATTATTTACTTTAGGGGCGAATTTAGACACGTTTGAACGATGCATTATCTCGCCAAAAACATTGTGACGTAGGACCGCATAAGTTTGCTAAAAGTGAATACTGTTATACTCGCGGTTTTTGTTTACAAATTAAAATACCATGTTATTTTTATGTCCTACCATGGAGAGTGAAAAGGAGTTATGGAGTTAAGTATTGTATCATATCTAAGTGTACAAATACAAGAATGAAAACCTAGAAAAATTATTTTGTGATTCTTAAAATTAGAAATAAATGGTGCATTGCTACAGAACGGGACGACCGAATCGTGAAATTATCGAAATCTACACGATTATATTGCTGCTAGGATTATTTTAATGTAAGTTCAGACAATATTTGTACATAAGTTGCCTCATTAAAACCAATGGACGCGTTTGGCGAATACAACCGTTAGAAGCAGTTGGGAGGCTGACCGGCAGCAATTAGCTGAACGAGAAGGTTGACTATGCGTTAACTGGACATTGCGGTTCAAAGTAGACATCGACAAATTTTAAGCTATTTCTAATAAGCACAGGTAATATCTTGCGTTCAACGAAATTACACCTGTTAACAGTAATAATAACTAAACGAATTGAGCACTAATTCTCAGCAGTGCCATTCGCCAAACGCGCACAATGATTTGATATGATTTTAAAGGAATAATTATAAATACGTGATTTTCATCAGCAATAACGTTTATTACTATTTCCAACAAATATTTACTACCCATGTAATTAAATTATTATAAAAAAATTAATGAAGTATTCCGAGATGAAAAATAATAGTTAATATTAAAATATTGTACAATGTTTATGTATTTTGAGATTAGGTACCTAAAAATGTTTGTGAATATGGATATCTAACTACAGAAAAATGATAAAAGTGGGCCAAATTTTTTGTTATGAACAATGAATGATACACACCTTGTTGCTTTTGTACCCCTAATTTCAGCACTGATAAAAAACGAAATCAGTATTATTAGCAAAGAAACTGCTCAGTGCTCATTATTAAGCCTGACCAAGCGATGGTAGATTCAGGGTCGGGCGCAATACCAATGCCATCGCGCGCTTGTTTACGATGACGATGACACGACACACTTCAGTTGTTATCTGTCGGTCGATGCATAGAGTACTAATAAATAATATATAATGTGGAGCGTAAAGAGTAGAAAACGACCGTACGCTGATAAAGTGAATAAATTTATCGGTGAATTTCCGGATTTATTCTATGATGGATGTAACATAGTTTGTAAAGTTTGTGATCAAGACTTAACGTGCTGGAATAAATACGGCTGCAAAATTCATGTCAATAGTAACCGGCATAAAAATAAAAAAAATGGCGTGTCTTCTTTGGAACCTCAGTTTATGTTTGATTTACTGTTAATGCTGATTGCTGAGTGTTTTACTTATGCCTGCATTACTTCCGTAGATGTCGAACGGTCTTTTCAAAATACAAACATATTTTTTCACCACAGCGAACATCGCTTACTGAGACAACTGTAGAAACATATCTGATGCTACACAGTTATTATAGAAGTGCTCCAGTTTGTGATAACGACAACCAAGCTACTTCATAAATCTGCTTAAGAAGGTGAGTTTTGTACATATTTTTATAAAGTGTACCAGTATTAATAAAATTTATTTCCATTTATTTTATTTATTTATTATTAGTTATCACTTGGATATACAATGTACATGTGTGAACGTCATTTAACAGTTTAATAATAATGTGCAGCACTAAGCTTACAAAATATAAGGAAATACATAAAAAAGAATTTAAAGCAAACATACATCACAATATATAAAATATTTTTGTTTTTATTATTGTACTTATTCAAGTATTATGATATGATGCATACCCAGACGTCTCTGTAGGATTAATGACCTTGGCCAGGCTTACTCATTATGAATACATCGATTTTCAGTAAATTATTGGCCTGTGCTTGCACAACGTCACTGACCGTCATTTTCACCACTTAGATAAATTAATATATTAATTATTTTTACGTAAATAATAAATAAACGTGAGATTTAACATAAATCGTAAATTTGCAATTTATTGCATTGAGGTAGACTGTCAAAGCCAAAGTTGTGCGATATGACGTCAGGCCAGTAGCGCAGCGTTCGCGATTACGAGGTTTTGCCTGTATAAAACTTTAAATTTTAAAATGAATTATTTACGAAACAAAATTAAAAAAAAAAATGTCGTTACATTTTCAACTTATATAATACATAAGTATTATATAAGTATATGTAATACATAAGTAAAATCTTTAAAAGGTCGAATAGATGTTAAATATGTAAAGCATAAACTGTAAAAACCAACAAGTCCTTATAATTCGTGAAGGGAGATCGAATAGCTATTAAGTATGTGAAGTATAAACTGAAAAAACCAAAAAAATCCTTATGACTCGTGAAGGGTTGTAGATATCGGGTGTTTTTCACCCCCTCAAATCCGTCGTCGACTTTGGCAGCCTACTACCTTGTGCAAAAGTGTCAGTTCCTTTGACCAAAAAACAAGTTTTGAAAAAAAATCTTTAAAAAATCGAATAGATTTTTGTTGGTTGACAGGCGCTTTAATTGCTAGTTACGTCTCTGCTGTAGACATTTGGCTGGTTCCTTGTTAAGGGCTACTAAGCGGTAGGGGTTTGAACATCATACCTAATGCCATTCTGGTTCCTAAATTTTTGTTTATAGATAGAATAACCCCAGTCGCAAGTGTTTATAATAAATTGACTTTATCAAATTTGGATATTACGGAATTCACTAATGAAAATTATAAGGTAAAATATATTGTGTCATAACATGCATGAACATATTTACGCGCTGACACATGACCTACAGCCAATCCTGGTTTTGACGACATCAATACCTAAATTCCGAGGTCTATTACACAAAAAATTGTAAACAAATCAAGAAAGAAATGATGGCTTTTCTTAATGGTCTAGAGTGATTTCATTTATATACATATGGGAGAAAAGTGTTACTTGAAACGAACCACAAACCATTGCTGAAAATCATAAAGAAACCTATGAAATGATTTCACCCAGATTACAAAGAATGTTCTAAGAGGTATGAGATATAATTATAAACTTGATGTAGAAAGAAAAAAATGGTGTTGCTGATACAACAGCCATGGTAGTGCATTTGGTTAGAGCGCATTAATAGAATTCTTCAGGAAATTATAACAGATAAAGGGCACCTTTTCAACTCTATGGAGTAGAAGATTTTCTGGATAGCTACGTTACTAAGCAAACTACTTCGAGCCTTAGCTATCTCGTTCTAATGGTCTAATTCAAAGATAAAATCAAATTGTAAAAGCTCTAATGAGGAAAGCGATAACATCAGGTCGTCTTAACATATCTGCTGCTATTTTAAAGTACAACACAAAACCTAATGCCCAGTAACCAAATGTAATGATGCCCAAAACTTTATTAAGTCCTAAACAATAAATACCTCTATCAAAATCTATATTAAAAAATGAACAAATAAAACAAAATTATCACGACCCCCTATCTAAAGCTCTTTCTGACCTTAGACCAGAACAAAATATACTTCTTCAGAAGGATATATAGTCATTAAGAAAACCAAAGAACCACAGTTTTATCACATAAGATCGGAGGTTGAAATTTATTACAGGCAAAATAGAGTACACCTTCAGCTATTAAGATTGTTTGCAAATGAAAACGAGTGTAAAAATGATGAGACTTTATTAACACAAGAACCCTCCGGGGAAAATAAATCCAACAATATCAAGTAAAACTAATTTAGAACCAACTACTGTGGAGCAGACTTTAATAGAAAAAGACATCTGTTCTGGAACAAATTTCCCCGATCGTTGGTTTCCACGTATCGTCAGTAGATAATCCTGCCGATTGTACCAGTCATGGATTATTTCCATCTGAATTAACAAACCATCCGATATGGTGGACTGGACCAACATGGCTTAAATTACCTTGTGACAATTGGCCTACTAGTTCTATCGATATTGTTAATTCACCTGCTCATTCTGACGAGGAACGGGCAATTATTCTGTTTAATTTAATTTCTCTTGATTTCATTAATAGTCGACTTGACACTTATACGTCACTTTCAAAAATGAAACACATACTCTGCTACTGTTTGAGATTTATTAAAATTCTAAAAAATCCTGGCACTCAAACTTGTGATGCATTCAATGATCAAGAATTGCATGAAGCTCTATTTTTACTAGTAAAACGTGTCCATTATTTTTGTTTTTCAGATATTATTGACAATCTTCTGAAAGCTCAATCCATTCTCAAATGTTTTCGAAAATTAAACCCATTCGTTGGAGACGATGGAGTTCTCATGGTAGGTGGTGGACTCACTCATTCTGGTTTGCTTTATAACCAGAAACATCCTGCTCTTTTACCTCGCCAACATCGTCTCACTGACCTTATAATTGAGGATGTTCATAAACACAATCTCCATGTTGGACTTCAAATTCTTCATTTTCTTCTTTCTCAAAATTTTTGGATTTTTTCTCCCAGGCGAGCTATTCACCATACACTCTCCAAATGTCTGCTTTGTTTTAAAATTAAACCTATCTCATACCAACCTCCTATGGGTGACTTACCCTCCTTAAGAGTAAGTCAGTTGAAGCCCTTCTAGTGTGTAGGGGCAGATTCCTGAGTTCCTATCAATATCACTCTAGGAAAGTCTAGGGGTGTCAAATCTCAAGACATATATGTGCCTATTTGTTTGTTTCGCACAAAAAGCAGTTCATTTGGAACTAGCCTCAGATTTAACATCAGAGTGTTTTCTTGCCGCCTTATGGCGTTTTATATTCCATAGGGGTGGTTGCTCTAACATTTTTTTCTGACTAAGGGATGATTTATATTGGAGCAAAAAAATGAATTGATTGAACTTATGAAACAGGTTACGGAATCCGAAAGACTGTCCTGGTCATTGAATCCACCCTCAGCACCTCATTTTGGGGGACTGCGGGAGTCAGGCATCAAAGCCGTCAAGTCACACCTCATACATGTCATAGGGCAACAATTCTTAACTTATGAGGAGTTCTACACTGTTCTTGTTCAAATAGAGGCACTCCTAAACTTCCATCCACTCTGCCTGCTCAGCTCAGATCCACACGATCTCTCTGTCCTAATGCCGGGACCTTTTTTCACTTTAGAACCTCTTACCTCTTCCAAATCCAAATCTTTCTCATCTCTCATTAAATCGTTTATCGCGTTGGCAATTACTTCAGAGGTTTCATCAAGATTTCTGGAAGCGTTGACACTTGGAGTACCTTATACTTTACAACAAAGACAAAAGTGGTTGCAATCCGATTTTTCTCAAGTTTCTCCGAGTACATATTTATTAAAATAGTGGTGGTAAGGTCGGCAGAAAGAAAAACACCAAAGTTTCAATTAGTCGACGTTTCATATATTTTGACACATCCTAAGGACTATTTAAATTAGGTTTTCCTTGTAAAACAAAAAACTTAAACATAAACATTAACAAATAAATATGGTTTGGAACAGTACAAACAAACACCATTGACTAGAATGTGTTTAGCAAACTATATAGTTCTGGGCTTTCTCCGGGTACGTTACTGCTTTTCAAAGATGAGCTGGCCCCACCATTAAAATGACACCTAGGTTGAATTGAGCAAATTCACCTAGGTGCAGATGGAATATGTAGGGTAGCGACCTTACGTACAATTAAAGGCGTACATGCAAAGGCCACTGGTAAAACTATGTCCTTTGCCGTTTTCAGATAATCAATAAAATGCACTTCGCATTTTATTTAGGCGGTTATGTTCAGACCGCACCCTGTATACTTAAGTTTATAGTTAAATAATTCATCGCAGTTTTTGTTATATGTATATATTTTTTCTTTTGTTTTATTATATTATCTAGTAATGACTATTTCACTATTATAAGGCAGTTCTTATTTTATTTCGGAAAAACTAAAATGCGCGCGCTATCCGCTGGAAGGGGTTATGATTTACTGAGACGTTGCCTGAGCAAAGATAATGCGAACTCACGCTCGAATTTCCAAATTAACTGTTACAATCAGTACAATTTCACTCAATTTTTAAATAATTTTTTAAATAATGTTTCTTAGTGCCTGTCAAGACTATATCGTCGTTTAAGATGCAATATCTCGTAATCCACACTTTTTGTCTAAACGAGATTTTGGCGTCATTAGACTTATGGGATGTCAGTTTATGCATCCACAAAATCTGGTAAGCATAGTTTTATAGTAAATCAACTATTTTAGAAATAAGAAATCTCGTATCCGTCAAACATAAAAGCAAAATATCCCTTAAGATACGCATTCCGCTATTTCTAATCTAATCTAAGTTGTTTTACGGTTACACTGCATAAGTAAAAGCATAATTTCTTTTGATGTAGCCTCCGTAACCATAAAACTACTTAGATTAATTGAGATTGGTGGTAAAAGGAACTCACTTATTGTAAATTAAGAGAAATATCACATAAGATACGTATATCCGCCAATTTTGCGGACTGAGAGGTATTGCCGTTCGAGTAGTTTGTTTCCTTACTCACCTGTAAAAAGCCATTATGTGGGTTATAAGCTATTGCATCTTAAACGACGATATGTTGTCTGTGGTGCAAACGATAACAAGAATTAATTGATCAACTCCAGCAGGAATTGGCAGCCAAAAGGAAGATAAGCTAGCGGGTTTTCTTACTCCTGTCATTTTCAACATCGTTCATAAGATATACCCTTCGACAGTCGTAATAAAATATATGCAATTAACTAACCTATTTAAAAAATTACAATATTTCTTAACACTTTAGTAATATATTTTTTAATTGTTTGTAAGAATCTCTTAGTTTCTATGAGGATCATGTGATATAATTGTTAATAATTAATTACTATTTGTGATTAATGTTAATGTGAGAAGTTGGCTATTTTAGGTTACTACAGGAACCAACAAAAACTAACCAACAACAGTTTTGTTAAATAAAATATAGAAGTTATAATAAATTGCATATTATATCATATTACAGTTTTGTTTTTTTGTTTACGTACAAATTTGTAACTGTTTTTATTAGTTTTAAATTAAAAATGATTCACTACCTACAATAATGGCATAAGCTCATATGTCAAAACAATTGAGTACTTGAATACTTTGAAAATTTTGTAAAAAACCATTTTTGCACATGTAATTTATTATTGTTAGTTTTTTGAGTTTCCCCATTGGGCATCACATAAAAACGGTCTATCATGTTCTAAAGTACAGTACTTTTACATATGATGGTGCTAATATCTCAATACTAAAAATTTCACATACGACCTTATGTCATTATGGTAGCGATATATTAACTTTATTGCCATTGTTCTTAGTGAACTTAGGTTGAATCGAAATTATATACCTAGAGAAAAATTAAGTTTTATATTTTTCTGATAAAAAAGTTTTGGCTTAACTTTTTAAAGTTTTTGTTATTTCACGCAGTACTTTTTTTACATAAACTCATAACAAGTGCCTTTTCTTAGGTACATCTATAAAAGTATTCATCAATAATCAAACCTAAAATATCCTATTTTTTTTTAATGTTGAATAAAGATAGATAATTTGTACTCACCTTCTCCTTGATCCAAAATGCCATGGAATTTTGCATCCAAAATCATCTGTGAAAGTTTCTTCTCAACTTGTGGCATAGGAAGTTTTATTGTTTTTGCTACATAGTCCACTTGTACTCTAGAGTATGGTTCAATGATTCTACATAAATTTTGTTCAAGCATATTATCATATAAAGTTCCTAAGTGTGCCCTAACAATAACATCATCTTCCAATTCATGTTTGAACTGTTTAACAGCTTGTTGAAAATCTGCAAGGGACCTCTTATGGGATGCTTGTGCGACTGCTTTCATTGCATCTATGTCTTGACCAGCATACTTAATAGCTAATTTTCCACTAACAATTTGTTGTACATCTTCAGGATTATTGATCATAATTTTAGATAATAACATATATTTGAGAGCTGTGAGTGCTTTTGGAGATTCTACACTATCAAATCCTTCAAATGCTTCATAGAA
Organism: Rhamnusium bicolor; assembly: GCA_029963845.1. Lineage (NCBI taxonomy): Eukaryota > Metazoa > Arthropoda > Insecta > Coleoptera > Cerambycidae > Rhamnusium > Rhamnusium bicolor. The sequence continues at coordinate 113,793 of JANEYF010002058.1, read as the reverse complement.
ATATGAGTATGCAGTTTTAAAATCTTTCTCATCTGCCGCATGTAATATACCCGATTGAAGGTCCAAAGCAGCTTGCATTTTTGGGGGACAGTAGATGGCATTAGCTGTGGTACGTGCAGAAGTAAGAGCAGCCCGAGCTTTAGGCAAATTGCTCAGTGCATGATACGTTTTGCTCTCGAGTAACTGAACTTCGACTAATAAATTTTTGTCATCTAACTTTTTTAATTCTTTAAGTAACTTCGACCCTAAAAGTAAAGCCTCAGCAAACATACCAGTGTCAAAATATAATGCTATTAATCGGGCTTCTAAGGACTGGCGCAAAAACGTTCTTCGTTCTTCTTTGGCCCATTCTATACATTCTTTGCAGAGTTGAACCTCAATTCCGATACCAGCTTCTAGATCCAGAAAATAATCTACCAAAGACCTTACTAGTTTTGCTGCTTTGGCCTTACTTATCATGCTTAAAAAGGGTCTGGTGGCTTTGATCAATTCAGCAAGTTCCTTTGCTTTGCCCTCTTTCTTGTATTTTTCACCAAGATTGAGGATGTCTTGTTCTTTATTTTTAATATTCTCTTCATCATTTTCTTGGTCCTCATCATTTCTTTTTAAATTTAACAATTTCTCATGTTGAGAAGAAACAGATTGCGCTCTTTCAAACAACATTGCACCCGCCATATTGTTACCTATTTAGAAAAGCACTGTCATCACAAATGACACAGCACTCAGCAGCGAGTAGAGATGATACACAAAAATTAAGTGGTGTTAAAAGACACAATAAAGCAAAAACTGACTGTTCATATCCACGGTAGTAAACGTAACCACAGCCGCAGACCACATAAACGCGTTCTTTTGTTCTTTTATTATTGTATTTGATTTGCACTGTGGATCAGATCACTTCTGATCTAGATCAATAAGGGCTACGGCGCTTTGAATCACCACGAGAGGCACTAGGGTAGGGTAAGGTTATTGCCACTGAACGTTAATGTTTATTATGGCTTTTTAACGCGGGTTTTTTAGTGTATAAAAATTAGCTGAAAACCATTTAACACAATGATGACCGGAGGAAAAAGTAATCATTTACTTGCTCAGTAAGGAAATTATTGTACCTATCAGAGTTGTCTTATTTCATTAAAGTTAGGTTATATCAAGCATGAGCATGATCAAAACAACGAATGTGCACGATCATTACTTACGATTTACTGTAGTAGGCTCCTTTGGTAATGCATAATCGTCAGGATTAAAATGTTTCTTACAAACACACGAATGTTTCGAGGGAGTAAAGTTGTCCCTGCGAATAGCTACCAACCACTATTTTAGGCGAGTTTTATCTCTCGGAAACATATGTCCACCTTTTGTTTCCGAACAAAATGGAAATGCACAACACTGAGGCATAATTAACAAGATTTTTTATTTACTGGTGTACGAAATAATTATAATAAATTGTTCCACGCATATCAATAACTTTTGACAGCAACCTTACTCGCCAGTAGCACCAACTGGTGAGCCTTCATTATAGTGATGTCAAGGACATGTTCTCTTCGGTATTTAGCTTAGACAAGAGGTAATTTCTCTAATCTAAGGTATTTAGGATACCCGGCACTATTACCGCGAGTACCCGTTACTTTGTACCCGTTACCGCTCCAGTGGCAAGTAATTAATGTGTTGTAAATGTATGACACCTTTAACGATAACGATGCCCATAGCCAGAGCCATCTGTTGGGTAATAGTTAAAGCTTAAGAAGCATACACCCGTGCGACGCACCCTTCCGCTCTTCCCACGAACGGAAGTGTTTGACGCCCAACACTCGGCGGTGCTCACGGTACGGATATCTCGGGCGCCAGTTTCTGTTTAGAGTGCAGAGCACCACTTTACTCTATCGGCGGCACGATAGAGGCAGGGCAACTACAGTGAAGAAACGGATAAGCCAGGGGTCGCGAAAAGGTAACTTACACTACAGTTAATGAAAAGACCCTCATTCCATATATTTACATTTATTCTACACTCTAATTATTATTTACACTATATATACATCTTAGTAACTAACCTACGGCTAACGGTTCTTACACTACTAGGTTATTTACAACTTATACTACAAACGGTCTTAATTACAGGCGAGCGGGGACAGTAAGTGGGCGTGCAATCGGTGCGATACGGTGATGAAGCAGTGAAAACGGTGACCAGCAATATTGAATCGGCCATAAGCAGACAATGGACGGATAACAGGAGGGAAGCAAGTGTTAATACAAGCACACTATGACTATGACTATGTCTATGACTTACTATGGCTTTTATGTACTATAGCTTGGCTAATGGATGGTTTCGGACTTATGATATACCGAATCTAGTACCTCCAAGTCACCCTGCAGAATATGACGTGCTCAGGTAGCCTGGAGGACACCCTGTATAACGCGGTTACGAATGATAGTACCTCCAAGTCACCCTGCAGAATATGACGTGCTCAGGTAGCCTGAAGGACACCCAGTATAACGCGGTTACGATTCCAACCTTCAGCCGCTCTCCCGTTCCACACTCGAACGGAAGTGTATGAGGCGGATACGGCTTTACGCTTGCGGACTCCACGGATGGGGCGGTCGCGTTTTACAAACTCTAAACAATTTCCGGAAAATACACACCAGCCAAGTAATACCTTTTATTTACCAAACCTTTATTTATCAAGCCTTGATACCTACTTCCGTATCCTGTGCTACTATCCTCTCTGGATTTACCGAGTGGTCGGCATCGGCACGTCTGGTAGGTACTGGCGGTAGTAACGGACTCCTGTGACGCTCTGAAAAATCCTCAAGCTACTAAACTCTGCCAAAAGCAGAAGTAGAAGAAGACGCGGTAGTCATGCGCGGAATATGGCAACTACGTCACCTTTTACGGACTTAGAACAAATTCGGAATTAAATTTATATACCTATATACCTCTATACTCACAACGAGATTACTTACTATGCTGGTCGGCGTGGTTCTTCGGTCAGCGGCCAGACGGTACTAACTTGTTTGTTTCCAATCTCGGGCTCCTTCACTTTGTGCGGGCACAGGGAGTGCCGGGGACACTATGCGCGATTCGCGGTTCGCGAATATGGCAACTACGTCATCTTTTACGGACTCCCAACCACTTTGACATAATGAATTTTTTTGTTGAAATAATGCCATCTGCAGATGGATATTAAAAAATCACCAGTCACAATTATGGGTTTTAAAAAATTATGTGAATACCAGTTACGAGACATCTAATTAATGTTTTTGAATCACTTTCATTTCCTAAAAATGTACAGGGTGGCCAAAAATTAGTATTCAATTAAGAACTTTTTAAATTGAATTTTCTCAATTTTTCAAATGGAATACCCTGTATATTTTTCAACGGTGTGATGTAAAAATGAAAAGCGAACATTTTTTGTAAGTACTTCCATATGGCTAATTGCAACCGTTTTCGTTTTATAAATAAATAAGTGTTTATTTTTCAATTAAGAACTTTTTACTGATGAGACATAACTTTGTTACTCTAAACCCTGGGTAGAGAATACCACACAGGTAGCTATAGTTGCTTCCGTCGCAATATTATGTCTGTTGCCCTGTAAACACGGGGTCTTTCAATTGCAGCCACAAATGTGCGACTGGCTTCCTGTCAGTGGTTTCCTTTTGTGTTTGTTGAACCTAAGTTGTGCCTATCCTTACAACTTATAGCCGTCATGATTACGAGTAGTGACTCAAACACGTGTCGACGGATTCATCCTTTTTGCGGGCAATACCCATTATCCTTTTTTTTGTCCTATTACATCTCATCCCGCAGTAACCTTCTATACTTTGTTACTCTAAACCTGGGTAGGGAATACCACGCAGATAGCTATAGTTGCTTCCGTCGCAATATTGTCTGTTGCCTGTAAACACGGGGGTCTTTCAATTGCAGCCACAAATGTGCGACTGGCTTCCTGTCAGTGGTTTCCTTTTGTGTTTGTTGAACCTAAGTTGTGCCTATCCTTACAACTTATAGCCGTCATGATTACGAGTAGTGACTCAGAAACACGTGTCGACGGATTCATCTTTTTATATATATATATATATATATATATATATATATATATATATATATATATATATATATATATATATATATATATATATATATATATATATATATATATATATAGATATATATATATATATATATATATATATATATATATATATATATATATATATATTATACATACATCCCGCTATCACTATTGCTTCCTTTCATATTCCTACATTAATGGATCCACCAGAAGGAGTAAGATATGTCAAGTATTAATTGAGATATATTAATTTTGACGTTTCTTCCATCCCATAGCTAGTTTCAGGTTATTCCTATCTCAATATTTACAATATTCATCTCTTTCACCTACATACCTTATTGCTTCCTTTCATGCACTGCATTATTACTTCCGATTTGTATTTTTTTCATTGATCGTACTTTATTGTGTCCTGTATATACATTATTGCGTCCGACAGTGTTGTCAGATTGAAAGTATTGACACAACAGGCGAGAAATATTCCGCTTTATTGATTGGCAATTTTAATTTCCAAGCTAATAAAAGTAAATTCACATACGTAGACTCTCCAATCTGGTCTACTTAATTTACTGGTTATCACAAAAATTGAAGATCAGTCCCTCGTACTGGTCAAAACCAGCGAACACATAATTTTAGAACTACATCTTCTGAAAAAAGATTGCTGATCAATATCTTCTACTGATGTGGTCAACTAGGAAGTTTTTAAAATGTCTAAGTAAACTCCTTTTTGTTTTGCTGTCTGCTATTAAAACCGATTTATTCTATCTGTAAAACTACCCATTCACTCCAGAAAATATTTTTTAGAAATTAGAGGTGGGTTCATTTAGATAATGAAACTGACAGGAGGGATTTTTAGCTTAGGCATCAGATAAATTTCAAGTTGACCATCATGATATCATGAAATTTGCTTTCCCTCGGGCTTTTGGCTTTAGGGTTACCTGTCTGGTTTTTGGGAATGAAGGAATTTGTTCTCCCCTGGACCGTAGGTCAAGGGTTACCTGTCTACGGATAAGATTCGTTATCAGCGACCTCGAAAATCCCCCGTATACTAAATTTGGCGAGAATTGGTTGATTTTCCGAAAATCTAGTCCGCCATATATGATCAGCCATCTTGATTTTTTTAAAATTTAACCTCAGATTCGTGATCAGCGATCTCGAAAACCTCTTTATACCAAATTTGGCGTAAATCGGTTGATTTTCGAAAATCTCGTCCGCCATGTTGGATCCGCCATCTTGAATTTTTGAAATTCAGCCACAGATTCGTGATTAGCGACCTCGAAAACACCCGTATACCAAATTTGGCGTGAATCAGTTGATTTTCCAAAATCTCGTCGACGACGAATCAAATATGGCGGACGTGTCATCTTAAAATGGCCATAACTTTTGAAAGGAACATCGTACGGCATCGTTCGAGAGCTCATTTGAAGGTAAAGAGTAGTACTACATGATGGAATAGGTAGAAAAAATTACAAAAATGTTGTGCAGCCTGTATCTAACCTCAAAAATAGCCAAAATAGCCATTTTTTGTGTACATAACCTCAAATATCCCAAAATCCTGACGTGATGGGCCAATTCTGAGCTCGGAGTCGGATTTTACATAAAGTACTTCGGAAATGACCCTCAGCTGCCCAACAACAATCACAACCCCATTATGGGGTAAATCTTCAAGGTAAATTGTATTAGGGATTGAAAAAAAAATTACCACCCTCTCATAGGGCATCCTTTAAAACCCCTTTGTGCCAAATTTTGTTAAAGTATCTCTAGTAGTTTTTAGAGGTATAAATAGGGTACATATGACGTTTTGTCAAGAATTAATGGCCTCGAAACGAAATTGAATTTAGAAACAACAAACAATGACACAAGTAAACTACAAAGCCTTAAGTTGCCATTATTGTCAGTTAATAATTTTGTTTGCGATTTCAAAGGTGACTAGATTTTAAACAAGTAAACTGTATAGGGCCCGTATAAGTGGGCAGACTTTTCTTAGCGTTCTTGGCGAGTACGAAGATATTTCTTACTATTACTTCAAATTTGTAGCAAAAAATGTGAAATAAATTTGTTTCTAAATTCACCTCGTTCCGAGTTAAAGGCCATTAATTCTTGACAAAACATTTATACCTCTAAAACCACTAGAAATATTTTAATAAAATTTGACACAAAGGGGTTTTAAAAGGATGCCCTATGAGATAGTGGTAATCTTTTTTTAAATCCCTAATACAATTTACCTGAAAATTTACTCCATTTTCACCCCCTAAGTCTGCACGTCTATGGAATAAATTAAATAGGTATATGTGCTTTTAGTTACCTTCAAGAGGTGTATAACTTAACTAAGTTTTAAAATAAATCGATTTATTAATAACTGAGCTACGGTAGGTGTTACCGTGAAAAGTGGGACACATTGTATAGGGTATCCCATTTAAAATAAGCAAGTTGACATCTACTTCCGGTATAACCGGAGGTGCCACCATCTTGAAAATATTTTACCCGAGTTGCTCCCATCTACATTAGTTTACTACCAAATTTTCAAAATTTTCCAATGTCGACTTTTCGAGATATCGATCGCCGCAGTTTTTTCTCGCCAAAATCGCAATTTCCAGGTAATTTATAACTTGAAAAGTACTAATTTATATGAAAAATTGTATATGACCCTTTTTCTTAAAATTTGATTCACTTTCAGTTTCATATAGATAGACAAATGCTAAACATGGTAGTAAAATTTCTTCGATGCATTTGCTATCGAATTATTTAAAAAAAAACGAAATCCATTTAATATCTCATTTTTATTAAAACCTAGTTACTAGTTACTATACTCTGAGTATTTTAGGAAGGAAGATATATCTACGCATTACAGGTGTAGTAATTTCTTTGTCGAACAATTATTCCAAGTGCTTTCGTTTGCTACATGCAAATTCTAAGCTGTCCCTTTGAACGCAATTGTATCTTAGACCGCTGCATGCTTAAAAACCGAAATGTTTACAGTTTTATTCATCATTATGACTGTTGGTATATGTAAATTTAGCTTGAATTAATTTTCTTATTAATTATATTCGATTTGCATATAATTTGAAGTGTTCACTTAGTCGTATCTACTAAAATGAAATTCTTTAAACAACAATTAATTTTCATCACTCTAAAAATCAGTCCAATTGTAAATTCAAATTTTTAAATAATTTCAAAGCAGGTATTCTATAATTTTCATTATTTTAAGCTAATTCTTGTTTACTACTCAACTTACATGTGAAGCGTTTTAATTTAATTTACATTACTTACCTGTTGATTTGTTCTTGGTTGCTAATAGAATTTTAAAAGCTCTAGATGTACGATCCATCATAAAACACTTTCGTACCGACATGAAACTACAATCTAACATTATTGCGTCTTCAGAATGTGTTAAAACGTTGCCAAATTTAAAGACGAAATAAAATCGCAGTTTTGAAAAAGATGAGTTTTTGGATATACGACTTATTGTATATTACTCTGGAGGAATTTTCTTGAACTAAACTGTATATTTCTCTTTCATTTACGCATAATACTGCGCCCAGTACTCCTGATATATTTTCGCGCCATTCTTTGTTATTTGTAAATATAATCCAATAAAATCACACGCATCGATCGGTAATGTATCGTACTACCGATTGAAACCACCTATAGCTAAGAAAAGGCGGTTGATTCAAAATTAACTAAACATTACATTACTGCGTCCGATATTCGGACGCGGTAATTCTTCAGACACAATAATAAATGGAAAAGGGCAATTGATGGACGCAATAATGATAAGTGGATGTATATATATATATATATATATATATATATATATATATATATATATATATATATATATATATATATATATTGGACACATATTATTAAAAGGGCAATTGATGGACGCAATAATGATAAGTGGATGTATATATATATATATATATATATATATATATATATATATATATATATATATATATATATATATATATATATATATATATATATATATATATATATATATATATATATATATATATATATATATATATATATATATATATATATATATATATATATATATATATATATATATATATATATATATATATATATATATATATATATATATATATATATATATATATATATATGGACACATATTATTACTACTATTTGGTGTGTGGGTTATTTTGTTATAGGTTTTGTATATTCTTTTTTTTATTATTGGTTCATAAGTGTTTGCTTCTAGAACTGTTTTGATTTTTTCAGATTATTTGGTCAGTATTTTGGATGTGAAAGTTGGATGGCATGATCTATTAGGCTGTTGATGACGCTTTTTTTGTAGTAGTTTGGTGTGCTGGGATTTGCAGTTTAAGTATCTTTGTGACCACACTTCTTTTGTGTACCAGCTGGTTTTTGATAATACCGTCCTTATTATATTTAACTCTTAAATCTAAGAAGTTTATAGTATTGTTTTGTTCTATTTCCTTACTGAATTGTAGCCTTGAGTGATAATTATTGAAAATATTAACATATATTCTATTTTATCTTTTGGTAAGCAAATAATGACTGAAATCCCCACAAAAAAAAACTATCAGATATTATTTGATATTAACGGTCAAGAAAAGAATATATATATATATATATATATATATATATATATATATATATATATATATATATATATATATATATATATATATATATATATATATATATATATATATATATATATATATATATATATATATATATATATATATATATATATATATATATATATATATATATATATATAAATTAGGGAAGTGGTACCCGTGTGAGTCCATAATACTACGATTACTGGTTTAAATAACAGGTCCTTTATCTCACAAACTCTTTATTAATGCTACCGGTTTAGTGATATTTATACTAAAGCATTACCACATCTTCAGGCAACAAGAGTTAAAATACAAATATACAAAGATTTGTCCACATTTAAAAGCAATATACAGCCAAACAACAAAATACATCACTTTGAAAAAATTAATTTTAGACTGTAAAGTTAAAAAGTTAAAACAAATTAAGTTTAATTAACTTTACAGTCCAAAATTAATTTTTTCAAAGTGGATGTATTTTGTTGTTTGGCTGTATATTGCTTTTAAATGTGGACAAATCTTTGTATATTTGTATTTTAACTCTTGTTGCCTGAAGATGTGGTAATGCTTTAGTATAAATATCACGAAACCGGACATTAATAAAGAGTTTGTGAGATAAAGGAACCTGTTATTTAAAACCAATAATCGTAATATATATATATATATATATATATATATATATATATATATATATATATATATATATATATATATATATATATATATATATATATATATATATATATATATATATATATTCTTTTCTTGACCGTTAATATCAAATAATATCTGATAGTTTTTTTTGTGGGGATTTCAGTCATTATTTGCTTACCAAAAGATAAAATAGAATATACGGTTAATATTTTCAATAATTATCACTCAAGGCTACAATTCAGTAAGGAAATAGAACAAAACAATACTATAAACTTCTTAGATTTAAGAGTTAAATATAATAAGGATGGTATTATCGAAACCAACTGGTCCACAAAAGAAGTGTGGTCACAAAGATACTTAAACTGCAAATCCCACACACCAAACTACTACAAAAAAAGCGTCATCAACAGCCTAATAGATCATGCCATCCAACTTTCACATACAAAATACTGACCAAATAATCTGAAAAAAAATCAAAACAGTTCTAGAAGCAAACTCCTACCCTAAACACTTATGAACCAATAATAATAAAATAGAATATACAAAACCTATAATAAAATAACCCACACACCAAATAGTAGTAATAATATGTGTCCATGCCATACATACCAACAGTATCTGAAAAAATAGCAAAACGTATTTAAACAACACAATATAAAAATAGCCCATAAACCATATACCACGAAAAATTTTTTTCACAAAACTTAAACTTAGACTACCAACCGAAGATGAAACTAACACTATATACAAGATAGACTGCAACGACTGTAATGATACCTATATAGGCCAATCTAAGCAATATCTACATAAAAGAGTAAGTATACACGCACAAATATAGCATAAAAACTCAAAACTAAAACACGACAGCACTAGCCAAACACGCCATAGAACAAAACCGATTTAATTTTAACAACATACAATTAGAAAAAGAACCTAACTATAACCGAAGAAACATACATGAAATGCTGCAAATAAAAAGACATACCAATACCATAAATAATCGCTGATATAGAAAATTTAAGCACTTTAATGGCACCAACTCACCATCCATACATCCGCACAACCTCTTCATATGAAAAATGCTTTTGTAAAATCACATAAATCTTCCAGTGGGCACAAATTATTTTGGCCGTGATAATACGGCAACCATAACTGAAAGGGTTAATAGAAGGGGTAGACAAAGAATGTTAATGAAAAATATTTCTCTTCTAACAACTTATTTTATTTATAATTATACTTTAATATAGCATGTGAAACATTCTTAAATCTAGATTTTAATAAAATTACATAGCCACACTAAAGCAACTTTTTCAAATATTTCAATATAATTTTTGGTTACAAAATTTACACCCTCTTTCAGAATTGGGCACCTTTATTTACTTTATATATTTAGGATTGGGTAAAGCTGGTAATTTTCGGCTTTGAAAAATTTTCTGGGAATCTTCAGAAATTTTCCAGATATATTACCTTGATTTCTTTAGAAAAAGTAAATATTGGTTGTTATATAGGTTGGTGTAAGTCAATTGGGTAAATGGGTGATTGTGCAATAAAAACATATTAAAAGGAAAGCGGTCTTAGCTTAGCCCGCAAGACAAAGGTAGGGCATGCACGTTTGTGAATGCGTTTAGCAGTCCCATGTACCCAAAAGATTTACACCAACTGGTATATTACTCTTGATAAGACCTTTCACTTGAAAAATCTCTTCAAGAACAATATGAATTTGTCAGTCAGTATTTGCTTTTCCTAAAGAGCACTAGGGAATGTTTTCAGAAAGTTTAAGGGAAATACTCCCAGAAAAGTTTTTAAAGATGAAAATTCAGTGTTACCCCAACTCTAATATTCGCGCTATCTTAAAGATATGATTCTGTTAAGTTTGGCAAATCATATTTCTTATTGTTTGATATTAGTCCGTCAGAAATTTGAGTTCCACTTTCTAGTAATCCATGTCTTCATTTAATATTAAAACAATTTAGCTACTCGTTATTAAGTCTATTATGTGGTTGACCCTGTTCAATATAAATTAATTTTTAATATAAACTGAGCTTAAGCATGACAATATGTAAAGAATTTTGAACATATTTCTAACGTTTTTTTCAACTAATAATTTTGCTTAAGTAAACATTGAGCCATTCTTTAAATGACTAGAAGAAAAATATAATTTTAAAGGCTTAGATTTACAAAACGTTTATTTATTTATTTATTTACTAATTCATATTGAACAATAATGTAGTGCATTTTCAAAATTTGTTAAAACATTCTCTAGAATTTTGAGGTAAATTTTATAAACCTTATTTTATCGAAAATTTTAAATTTTATGGATGACCACAACACTCATAGTTGAATATAATGAGAGAAAGATGTTTTAGCTCAACGCTATATGAAAAATAAAAGATAGTGATATATCAAGTCTATACCTGATCTTGATAATCGAATCTGATACAGTAAGGATCATATTTTTATGTTACCTATGAGGACAGTAGACTTTCATATACGGCTGATTGTGTATGTATACAGCAAATCAGAATGCAGAGAAATGTATCTTAAAGTAATCCATTCTAGGTTGTTAGAAAAGTGACATGCGTCTTGTTGAAGATATTTTACATAAAAAAGGAGGGAGTTTAATTGTGATTTCAAGCAAACAATTTTCTTTGCCATAAGCTTTACATCATATAGATAATGATTTTATAATTTAATAAGATGATTACTGTTTACCACTTTTTGGATTTCTTTAAATACAGGATGTTGCATGACGTAATGGGCAAACTCAAAGAACATATTCCTGAAACTATTTAAAGTAGAAAATGTCCTAAATCATGGATTTGAAACAGTTTTAGATTTCAAGATACGTGGTGTTAAAAATAATAAAAAAGTATGTTTTCTTAAAATATCTCAGAAACCCTTACACAGATAGATATCTGTAATGTAGTTAACAAATTTACCTAAAACCAATAATTGTTAGACATTAAGCAGACATTAATACTAAAAAGTACTGGCATAGACCTGGGGGTAAAACAGAAAAAATGAGTCATTATCCTATTTCTTTTTACTTTTTAGAGATACATTTTTCACTCATCACATGAAAACATGTTAAAAGCAAAAAATTGTATTATTTTATTTTTGTGATAAAACAAAACAAATTATTCACGAGATTAATTAGCAATGAAACGTTTTAACATCTGACAATTTGCTATAATTTTTTATCCCCTAAATCTATTCCAACGCCTTTTTAGTATTTAGCTCTGTTTAACATTTAACAATTACTGATCTTAGATACATCTTTTGTTGCAATATTTATCTATAAGGGTTTTTATTTTTTAAAGAAACAATTTTTTTATTATCTTTAATATAAGTATCTTCAACAACGAAACCATTGTGGATACTCAGGCAATTTTTACTTAAACTAATCCTCAGGAATATGTTACTTGAGTCTGTCTCTTACATTATGTAACAGCCTGTATGTATGTATGTATATGTATATGTATATATATATATATATATATATATATATATATATATATATATATATATATATATATATATATATATATATATATATATATATATATATATATATATATATTTATTTATATATATATTTATATATATATATATTTATATATATATATATTTATATATATATATATATTTATATATATATATATATATTTATATATATATATATATATATTTATATTATATATATATATATATATATATATATAATATATATATATTTATATATATATATATATATATATATATATATTTATATATATATATATATTTATATATATATATATATATTTATATATATATATATATATATTTATATATATATATATATATTTATATATATATATATATATATATATATATATATATATATATATTTATATATATATATTTATATATATTTATATATATATATATATATTTATATATATATATATATATATATATTTATATATATATATATATATATATATATATATATATATATATATATATATATATATATATATATATATATATTTTATATATATATATATATATATATATATATATATTATATATATATATATATATATATATATATATATATATATATATATATATATATATATATATATTTATATATATATATATATATATATATATATATATTTATATATATATATATATATATATATATATATATATATATATATATATATATATATATATATAAAATTTTTAGAGATATCGATAGTAGATAAGCATTAATACTCCTAAAGTCAATTGTCATTAACAATTGCCATACAATAAGCATGTTTATAGAAAATACATTAAAATGTGGTTCAACTTTTCTTAAAGACCCAAAACAAATATAAAGTCTACCTAACTATAACAACTTGGAATGGATTGTGGTTATAGAATTAAGTTGACAATTCCTACTAAATAATTGTGAAATTAAAATTATAAATTGTACCTGTAATAAAATATGTACACCAGCTGAAAGACATATATTGAAAACAATTATCTGGTTACTGACCAACTCAAAAAGTAAAACAATACATCAAATCACATTTACTTTTCATTTTTATGAATAGGGCATATGCTACAATTAACCTAATGGTATGAGAAACATTAGAAAACGTGAGAAAATTAACTATAAGTCAAGCTTTGAGGAATCCCATTTACAGTCTTGGATTTCAGAACATCATTTTCATATGTCATCACGGTTTCTTTTCCATTTTCATATACCCTGAAAAAATAAGCTGTGGTAAATTTCAAGAAATTAAAAAATCTATGAAGTTTATGATAAAAACACTTAATTATGCACAAACACTGAATGTTGAGCACATAACAAATGCTGAAGGCGTAGATAATTGGATAAATGAAAACAATAATTTGCATTATCTTTGTATTTGCAGTAGGGAAAGAAGACAAAAAATCATGGTGAATTTTATGAATGGAGTCAGCAACGCCATGTATATCATACGGTAGCTAACATTTCCGTACATCCATTATTTAGTGAGCTGGCATTTGCTGCTCCTAAGTTGATGAAAATGTTCATCGGCAATCACGTAGACATATGAATGCCAGAAATATTTACTAATATTAATAAAAAGAAAACATTCTCTTAGAAATTCTTCAAATTTAAGAATTGCAGCAAAATAAGCTGATATTTAACGGCGACAGACGTCCATAATGATGCGGTCTTAATCACACATTTGAATGCCTTTTGACGACTCATACTGTACACCTGCTACGATGGATTTTACAAAGTGGTAGCATCTTTGATTACAACATTATAACATTGCAGTTAAATAGTGCACAATTTTTTTCAAAACCAATTAATATTCAATAATAAAGATACTTAAAATTTGTCTCGGATTAGTGCTGTGAATACTAATTAACCTGTTGAAAATAAATGCACCTCTTTTTAAATAGCTGGTATTTCCGTATTTACTGAAAAAATTGTTGTTTTGATGTTTTCAGTTTTTGTGTTTTGTTGTTTTCTTTCATTTATAATTTTTAAACTTTATAATAGATCTGAAGTTATGTGAATTTCAAGAATATGTCAAGGGTTTTTTCATTTCAGGTAACTACAAGTTAAGTCATACAATTGAAATAATTAATAAAATTGAAGTCAAAATGTATAAATTGAATGATAAGTTCCAAATTTTTATTTAGAATGCCAGGAACATAATAAAGCCTGGCAGTATTTCTTAAAATGACAAACCAAATTTCTCAAAAGAAAATGCAAATTTTGCACTGCAGAATATACAACAAACGCAAAACGAATGAGAAACCAGTCTGTATGAGTTTATTTTTATAACTTTATTTTAATATATTATATTATTAATATTAAAATACTAAAATGATGATTTGATATATCAATAACTAACTATTTTGAAGTACAATTTAAATAATTTTAAATTTTATAATTATAATTGTAAATAGAGTACTTCGCAGTGATATGCAGTAAAATAAATACCTGTAAAAATTTATTAATCTATTACAGTGACAAGTAAAAAAAAAACCGCTTTCTAACTGTTTTTTAAAAATTAATTATTGAAAAAAGGGGAAAGTATATGAGTATTTACTATCAAATTGAAAGATTATGAGTGAGTAATTCATTTCCGCGAGAAATTACTTTTTTAATCAACTGTTAAGAACCCAGGTTATTTAACCAGTTAATTAACTGGTTAGACAAAAATTATAATTAACAGGTTAATTTACAACACTACCTCAGACACATTAGAATATTTCTAGTAAACTTTTTATACGATTAATGAATGTAGTAGTAGTATGATAGAAAAGCTTGTCAAGTGTGGAGAAAATATACAAATTATTTGTGTGATACAAACTATGAATGAGGTTCCCTTTAATACAGCTTATTTAATTTTTATATGGAAAAGTCGAGAGCTCTATATATGTATAGTGACAAATCTGTTTGAAGAGAATAAACAACACTTTAGTTAATATTGTTTGAACATTATTTGTGGCTGTTATGAATACAAATATATGAATATTGGAACTAACTTCTATTATATATCAACATATCGACGCTTAAGAAACAATACCTCTTATCTCCAAATTAGCAGTTTTACAGGAGACGAAAAAAAACTAAGTTTTCTTATTTATAGATATGAAACCTACATGCTATTTTTATCATGGGGATCATGGAGATACGAGTTATTTTATTGTTATACGAGGTATTTTTAAAGTTTTTAAGTAGAGTTTTTGGTATCAATATTAATCTTGGAGCTACAAGATATTGGGAACTGTTGGACATAGGAGTGGACATTAATTTAAAATTCTAAACCGAGTTTTGACAAAAATGGAGATACGAGGTATTGTTTCTTAAGCGTCGATATATTATTTTTACAACAACCTCGATTGCTAGATATTTATTATGTAATGTTTTATATATATATATATATATATATATATATATATATATATATATA